>PVIW01014020.1:0-25071 GCA_004026585.1 Noctilio leporinus | reverse complement strand
GGGGGAAAATGAAACACAAGCTGACATAAAAAATTCCAAAGTATAAATCAAAAACAGTAATACCGATGAGGACACTTTTCATCCAATTATTAAAGTTTCTTAGGTAAAAAATACGACTTTGGCTACGCTTCTCTAAACCGACTTCCTGAAGTTCATTGTAATGAGCAGCCACTGTTGAGCTGTGTCCTTCTTCTAAATTCTGAAAATAAGAGAATGAAACAAAATTAAGGATTAGAACATGGCAAAAAGAAACCTAAAAGAGCATCTGACATATAAGGATAAAATACTACTGAAGGTGATAAATTCCATTAAACCACAGTATTAACTACAGAAATCTCACTAGTTATAATCAAACATAAGACTTATTTCTCTCACTTCCTATTTCTAAAACCATCTCTAGGTTTAACATTTTCATCTTGATCTTTGACCTGTATAATTTTTCTATAACTGTTTTAATAAAACAAGTATTCTTCCAGAGTTCTGATTCATTCAATTCAATAAATGCCCATCAGTGAGTGAGGTTCCTACATGGAAATAAAATAGGAATAACATATTTATAAAATAATTGTGAATGTTAAATGAGATCATACACACCACGGGTTTAGAACTCAACAGGCTATGTTCAGTGATTCCTACCATTATTTGTCATTAATCTAACATTTGCAGTTTGTGCTCCCTACTTAAGGCCCTAAGCTTTCTGCAAAAACCCAATGACAGATAAAGGGTTTCAGATCCCCATACTTCTCTATTCAACCAAAGTGGTTCACCTTTTACCTATTTTACACATCAAGTTTAAGCTATGATTTTAAAACAAGGTCCTCTTTGTTGCAAGGATTCATACTCCAGAGAACTAATGACAAATGCTTGGCCTGTCCCTTCCCTCTTCATAGCTGATAGCAGAATTTTACTCATTTATTGAAGCTCTCTTTTCCTCCAAATCCAGATTCTGCCTCAGATTCCTTCACAATATGATATTCTCAGAAGAAAATGACTGCTACTTCCTGCTCTAGAGTATCCCTGCTAAATATTAGGTTTTTGCATCCACTTAGCTAAAATTGTATGTGGCTACTGAAATAAGAACTTGAAACAATATAGTTAAAGAAATTAACTATACAACCTGGCTGGTGGCACAGTGGATAAGGCGCCTGGCCTGCTAACCCAAAGGTCACTTGCTAACCCAAAGGTATCTGGTTTGATTCCCCAGCCAGGGCACATAACCAGGTTACAAGCCAGGTTTCCAGCCAGATCCGTGGCTGGAGGCAGGTGAAAGGCAACCATACATTGATCTCTCTCTCTTCCTCTCTCCTTTTCCCTCTCTCTAAAAATAATAAATAAAATCTTAAAAAAACAACGATCTCATTAGCATAAGTTTGAACTAAATAAAAACAAAGTATGAGTTAAAAGCTTACTTTATCTTAACACAATAAAAGAGAACATTCTGAAATTATTAAGATTATGTAAAAACCATCCTTTCTTCACAGCTGCTTCATATTTCAATTTGACATATTCCATTATGGATAAAAGAAAACACATTGAACATACTCTTTGCTTTTCAGGAACATCCTCAAGTTCCACTTTGCTCTTTTTCTGAGTGCTATCTTCAGGAGAAGGTTTATCTTTTGGAAAATCATCAGTTTCCAGTCTTCTTTTCCTTGAAATGCCTTCATCATCACCAGAACCTTTTTCCTCTGGGACAATTTCACTATCAAGTTTTCTTTTCTTGGATGGAGTATCTTCCCCACAACTGGAACTCTCTTCTTGTACAAGATTATCTGCAAACTCAATTTTTCTCTTTTTTGGTGTGTCTACTTGCCCACACATTGGAGCCTTCTCAAAAAGCCCTGTACCAGGACCGGTTGTGTTTTCATTAATACTGAATGAAGAGTCTGTTTCCAAATCTATTGATGTTTTTGCATCTTTAAGAGAGATCTTTCCACAATCCTCTGCTTTCGCAGAATTTTCCATTTTTGATTACTTGAATTAGATGGAAAAATTTCATGAACACTGAAATGGCAGAAATTTGATATTACTTATCAATACTTTAAAAACAATTTTAACCAAAAGGTAATCATTTAAATTCAGTGATCAACTAGGAGTTTAAAAATAATTTTATAAACGTTAATATATATTAATATGATTTTATTGATGTTTTATTACGGGTGTACTAAAATTATAATCCCCAAACACTTCTACAGTATTACCCATAAAAGTCACTACGGCATTAAAATTGACAAATGAAGTGGGGGCATGCATGTTCCTTTTCTATTCTGATCCTTACTCTATTGTCTTGGTTCCCAAATTGTGTACTGGGCACTATAACAAACTCATGCAGGATATTTTCAATTTTTAAGGGAAGCATAGCGATATCTGATATCTGGAAAAGACCCAGGTAACAGCTTCAAGAAGAGCGCACACCTTCAACTGAGCACACTGTATGCACTACATCCCTTTCAATGACTTCGTTACTTTGTGAAGCTGAGGTTTTTGTGACACTGAAGAAAGGCAGTTAAACACAAAAAGTGAAGCTGGTAATGTTAAATCTTATTTCAAGGATAGAGAAGCTGTATAATACCCAACAGATGTACAAGTTCCATTAGTAAAGACTGGTGGTTTACAAAGAATTAAACTCTATATATTATTTTTTCTTTCAGTTGGTGTATTTTTAAAATAAAGTTCTTTGGACTACTTATGAGTGGTACTGTAAGGTATTTCTTTTGGACTAGAGGCACTGGAAAAAAAGGCACTAAGAGCATCAAGAAGAAGAAAAGTATGGGAACTTACAGTCAACTTCTGAAATCCCTATTTCATAATAGGTATCAGAACTTGGTAGGGAGTAAAGAGAGTAGCTTTGGACAAGTTTCAAGACCATTATATAAACAGTGAGTCTCTTTCAAATGTTCTTAGGCCTAATGGGATTGGGAGGAAAATAAATTAGCTGTCTATTGGACCGAAACTGTTATGGTGATCTTTTTATTGTCACTCAATGAATTTACCTAACTCTTACTAGAGAGGAACTTGATGAGGCACTGTAGTGCCTTGAAGTAGTGTTCAAGAAGCTTACAGCTTATATACCCATATTAAAATGTGAGGCTGTATTATTCAAAACAAATGGAGAAGGGAAAGCAGAAGTCCAAAAATAAGTGACTTTCAGTATATTCAGAATCTAAAAGTTATGAAGAGAAAGGGGGAGTCTTTTGAGTAAAGAAATTTCTGAATATGCTAATGTGGGAGTACCAACAATAAAGAATAAGAAATATACTTGCTTGAGGGAGTGGATAAAAACAAGTCATTATAAACTGGGAAAGGCTTAAGGGATATGAACTTTCACTACTCAAGGTCTGAAGTAACAAAATACTAAGACATTCCAAAATAGGAGGAGTTGAAACAGATATCACCGAAAAGAGTAATTTGCAGAATGACTATTTAAAATGATTGTCTAGTAAAACTGGCCTCCAAATTGTCAAATCCTTATCTTCTGCCATTTATTTTCTACAGAAATGGGTTTTAAATCGAGACAAACCAATGCGATTTATCATCTTTAACTATAATTAACACCTGAAATTAGTAGTGGGAATAGGTGTGAATTTAATTTATGTAGGCAACTCTACTTCCACAGATGAAATATAAAAACAATCAATTCGTTCAGAATGACAAAGAATTCCAACGTCAACAGAAATGGGAAAGAATGTTTGAAATAGACAAATTTTAAACACAAGAGTTGCCCTTCAGAATCCTGGAGGAAAGAGCTTACCGAAAAGTGCCAACTGACATCTATTAGTTGGATATGCAATAACCAAAAAAGACATTTCCACCTGGATTTCCCGCAACCTCTTAAGCAAGCCGTCTAATGCATTTCAGTTTCTCAGACAACCGAGCAGAGCCCTAGGACCGGCTTAAGCTCAATAATTGATAAGCTCCCGCCCCAAGTTAAACCGGGTCAACACGAGAGCCCTGGGAGACGCGATAGGCAAGAGAGAATTTTTCGGCCAAGTTCACCCTCTTCCGTAGTTGACGCGGCCTAGTTCTTAACCAAACCTCCTGTTCAGGTTTCTGACACGCCGCTCAAGACACACAGACATTTCTTTACATCTGACACCCCCTCCGTAACCCGCCCTATTAGCGCCTCCCTGATTCGCGGCCTAAAGCAGCTCATCGAGCTTTTCCGGACCCGAACTCTCTGAACTTGGAGCAGCAATAGAGCCCGCCGACTCCCACGAGTACAGCACATTTTGCTGCGCGTTGAGGGTACCATAAACCCCTCGCGAAGGATACTGAAGGCACTGGGCTAACAAAAAGAAAGATAATGTTACAAGTCGGAATGCCCCTTCCACGTATGTGGCGGCGGAGGACGCAAACACAAAGAAAAGAAAGGCCGGCGTTACAGCCACCTCACTCACCATTACTGCCAACCTAGGTTCTGTTTGCGGAAGCAGTGAGCGGTGCCACGCGTGTGTTGTTACGTCATTTCCGGGGAGTGCGTGGGTCACGTGACACCACTCTTGGTGGCAAGTGGAGCATCGCGCGACCTTTGCGCTGAAACTACGAGTCCCATAGCGCTGCGCGCAGTGTCCTGCCGAGAAAGGCGCTTAGCGGCTAGGGCTGTCGCGAGCACGTTGCTAGTGGGCGCGGCTGGCAGGGTTAAGGTGTTGGACTGCTAGCGTCCACTTGAGCCGCGTGGGTTCCGGCATCCTGACCCACGTTCGGCCTGGTCACTCTCTTGAGTGACACCGTCGTGGCATCTGCGGAGCTGACGTCCGGCCTGTGCGGTGGGACGGGGCGGCGGCCTTTACATCCGAAGAGGTAGCCTGGGCCTGAGATCTTTAAGGGCAGCGGGAGGGGTGGAGAGGGCACCTTCAACCTCTTGCGCTTGAGGGACCAGACCCGGGCCGCGAACCCAGCGCGCACCGCTCCTCTGGCTGCGGCCGAGATCCGCCTGTGTGGCAGGGGTCGTCTGCACTAGCCTGCCCCACCATCCACGGTGACCGAAAGGGGTCACCTCCTCCCTTCTTTCTGGGATCAGTGTCCGGACAAATCTGGCCTTTGGGACTTTTTTCAGCTTTCTGCTCTGTAGCCCTTCACCCTCTGATATCCCCTTCCTCGGAAGCCTGCTGGGGAGGGGCGCGGGTGCCTTAGTTCTCGCAGTTGTGTTAAGAACGAGCTACGTCCTTTTTCTGTTTGGGAACTGGCAGATTATTCCTTACCGCGCGCGGTATTAGGGAAATCGTGCCACACCTCCCTACAGTGCGGCCTTTCTAGACTGTCAGATTATGGAAAAAAGGGGCAGTCCAAACCTTGAGAAAAGCCTCAGAGTGTAGCATTCTGGATTACGATGTGGGATGGCTGGGGGAGATAACACTTTCTTTGCCCACCTCCTCAGATTTCCACTGGAGAATCAAAGGTGCTTTACTGTACTGAAACTGGAAAGCTACAACTGAGATTGGTGTCAAAACCATACCTGTGGACTAGGACAATTGGTGTATGTATTTATTAAATTTGTTGTGCTTCAGCAACTCCCCACCTTAAGGGTGTAAAAATGTGGTCAGATTTACAATCTGTCTTTAATTACTCTTCACCAAAATTGGTCCTTTTAAAAATAGCTTTGAAAATGTGTTTTACTAGCCTGCTTATTTGTCAATAGAGGCAGTTGTATTAGTGAATAGACTTCTCTTTGAGGAAGGCAACATTTGCAGCATGTACTTTTTTTTTTTTTTTTTTTTTAACCATCCAATCACTTGCAAATTGTGGACATTAACCTTGAGGTTGTTGACCCCTTATAAACTTTGAACCAAGAGTGAATGAGGCCTATTTTTAGCAAATGAGGTTGAGCAGTCAATTTTAGATGACTGTGCTTGTATTTTTATTGTATTCAGTGAGCTAGGTTGAGAATTAATTTCAGGTCATGTATGTTGTCTGTAAAAATATAGGTCCTAGAGACTAACATATTACTTATACATACAGGCACTAGAAATAGGCAGTTACATAGTCCTATTTGCTGATTCTGATGCTGAAGTTTCTTGAGTAATTGTAGTTGTAACTTTAGGGAAAATGAGTCTAATTTTGATTTTTTTAAAGAAATTTTCTGTTCGATTAAAAGCCTCTTACTATGTATTTAAACAAACTGTTTGATTAAAAGCCTCTTACTACGTATTTAAACAAACTCCATCGTTAATTGATGTAGATGAGAGAGCTCACATTTTGTAGTTTTTATAAAATTAACTGGAAATCGTGTAAATTCAGTTGAGAATAGAAGAACTCTTGAAAGTAGTAATAATGGAGGGAGAAAATGGACCAGACAAAAATGTTTTAAAAATGGCTGATGCTGTTATTTTTTCCCATTACTACATGTATAATACATGGTTTTCTGGAAATTGAATTAAAGTAACTAATATTTTAGTGCCTTCCCTGTGCCAGGTTAGGTGCTCTACACATTTGATCTCATTTAATCTTACATAATCTGATGGGATAGTTGTTGTTATTTTTGCATTACAGATGAAGGTTAAAGGTTGTGGATCTGGCAATTAGTATAACTAGGATTTGCACCCAGGCAGTCCATCTCCATAATGAAATAGTCCCTGCTAAAAAGCCAGATTTAGGACTATAAGTTGGCTGACCCATAGTAGATTTTCAGAAAATGTTTTGATACTATTTTTTTTTAAGATTTTACTTATTATTTCCAGAGAGAAGGGAAGGGAAAGATGCAGAGAGGGAGAAAGACATCAATGTATGGTTGCCTTCCACCTGCCCCCTGCTACTTGGCTGGAGACCTGGCTGGATGGAGACCTGGCTTGCAACCAGATCATGGCCAGGAATCGAACCAGCAACCTTTGGGTTCACAGGCTGGCTCCCTATCCACTGTGCCACCAGCCAGGGCTGTTTTGATACTTCTAATGCTTGGGTTATTATATTCAGAGAAAAAGTTGGATAAGGATATTTGTTAGAATGTGAGATCCACCAAGACATGATTATTATTTTCTGTTTTGTTCTGGATTTAACCCAGGTGCCTTGAACAGTGCCTGACACATAGCAATGCGTACTGAATAAGTGAATTGCCAATAAATGTTTCTAAAAATCAATTTTTTAAAAAGGACAGATGAATATTTAAGCCCATTTATAAGTTTCTTTATGTGCTATTTTGATTATTGGGCCATTATGCACCCATTCATGCCATCTAGGTTGAATTATGCTTTGTCAGTGAGAGAAAATAAAGTAACAATTTATAAATTTTCTGGTCAGATTAAAGGCCAGCAACAGATTCAATAGATACCATCCCTCTTTTTAAGTCTTTAGTTTTCCAAATGGCTTGCCATTTTAAAATGTGATTGCTGGCATAGAGTTTAAGCTCACATTTTTGAAACATAAATACTGTTTTTAAAATGTAGATAACGATGTTAAAGCTTCCTACAAATGATGTTCTTGGAGGTAGGAAGGAGGTGGTTTATGGAAGGGTTGTTTCTCCAAAAATTCTTAGAGGAAGGACTATCTCTCCAGTCCACTCAAAAAGTGCCCCTACTAAAATTTTGCTGCCTTCTTGAAGCACATAAGATATTTTTGTTCAAAAGGCTTTTACTATAATTGAACATAAGATGTAAGATTTGGTTGAGAAATCTCTAAGGCACTAATGGTTATTTAGTGGTAAAAAGGGCACTCAGAGTCCAGGGTGTGAGATGTCAATAGAGACACATAAAATATCATCATTGGATACTCCTGATTAAATATTTACAAGAGACAAAGTTCCAGATGGTCAGGTATTTGATAACTTAAAACATTTTTTTTCTTTCTTTTTCTTTCTTTCTTTCTTTCTTTCTTTTTTTTGGTCAAAATAACAAGTCTTGTGGGACTGACTGGCTTTTCCTAACTGCTGGAAAAAACGGGAAAAGAAAGGGGTGAGCTCAAGTCCTCAAATTCCCAGCTAAGCTTTGCATAATTGACCTGAAAGTTTCTGTGTCTGTTTTACAGAAACTCTGCTCTCCTGTAGCTGCAGAGCTGAGATTGCTGAAAGTGAAACCCAGGGTCTCATCCTACAGAGTGGCTGAATTACAATGCAAAATGAATTCCCAGTCTAACAGGGAGTCTGCTGTTAAAATGAGTGCATTGATTGGAAAGAAATGAGATCCCCAAGTTTGGAGTAGGATAATGAACCCCTAAATTTTGATGTCTTTTTTGCCACCTGTTTGAAGAAGTTAACCCTGCTTTTTCTAAAGAACCTGTAATGGCCTTTCCTGAGGAAATTGTTTTGAAAGATATTGCTAATTCTTGTCAAGAACTACTCCTACCACTCGTCCTTGCTTCTAGACCTATAACTAGACTCAAGTCCCAGCAGGCCCCCAGAGTCAGTGTGACCCATGAAGAGGTATGCTGCAGTCTTTAAAATTGGATTTTTTAAAAAACAATTTACACAGAACTCTGCGGAATATGTATGGGAATGGATATTAAAAATATAGAATAATTGTGGAAAGAACGTAAAGTTGGAGCAGGCCAAATTTATTGATGTAGGACCACTAAACAGATTCTTGATTCAGTGTTATAGCTTGAGGGGTTGGAAAGGGCTCTGACATTTTTGTTGAAACATGGACTAAAAGGTGACCCATGCTACAAGAAGTTAAAATGCCTGACTTGCCTTGGTGTACTATAGAGGAAATGATCCAAAGGCTTAGGGAGAGTCAGATGGTAGAATGGATTTATCTTGTAAGACTTGCTCACGCACCTTGGGAAGGTCTAGAGAACAGCCCTTGCATCATGATTTTGAGAAGTAAATTTGTAAGGGTGGCCCCAGCATTCATCAAGGCTCTCGGATTGCTTCTCTCTGTCAGAAATTACAGTGGGAGCTGCTGCCACTGAACTGAGGATCTTAGAATGCAGTGATGATAATTGGAAATTGGGCATATATTAGAGAGGGACCTATTTTCTTAATGACATCAATATGCTGAAGGAAAGAAGCTAGAGGAGAGGACAGCTGAAGTACAGGAAAGAGAATAGTAGTAAAAATATACAAGGAAAATGTGGTTGAGCAGTCATAGACAAGACAGGAAAAAGTTAGCTCAAAACACAAATGAAAGAAAGACTGGCCTTTGAATTCAGGGATCGTTTATTTTCTAAAGAAAGAGTTAATGAATTTCTGCCTGCGTGTGAATACAGGCAACTGGAGGGGGAAGGTTGAAGCTGAGATAACACCCCTCTTAACTTTGGTTCATTTATAAAGGAAAGAGAGAGTTAGCTATTAAATAATAGTTATTATTATTTAATAAATAATTTTTAATTTATTAAATAAATATTTATTGAGTGCCTCCTATGTGCCAAACTGCCAGCCTTTGTTTTAGGTGCCTGGGATGCAGCAATGAGCAGAGCAGGGAAACAAAACAAAACAAAAAACACTAACTGTCTTTATGGAACCATAACTAATAAACACAATAAATAAGTAAATTATATAGATGTTAGAAGATAAGTGCTATGAAAAGAAATAGAGCAAGGTAAGAGAAGTAAGGATGTCATGGCTGAATTGGAGGGGAGGATTGGGGGCAGTGTTCCTATTTCAGTTTTTAATAAAATTTAATTTTTATTTTATAAGATTTTATTTGTTTTTAGAGGCAGGGGAAGGGAGGGAGAAATAGAAACAGAGAAACATCAATGTGTGGTTGCCTCTCCTGTGCTCCCACAGCCCAGGCATGTGCCATGACTGGGAATCGAACTGATGACCCTTTGGTTCTTAGGCTGGGGCTCAATCCTCTGAGCCACACCAACCAGGGCCCAATTTTAAATACAGTGATCAAAGGAGGTCTCAGAGCTGATACCATTTGAACAAAGACTGTATGAAGCAGGTGGGTTAGCCATGTTAACTTGGAAAGGCTTCCAAGCAGAGAAGAAAGCTAGTACATAATTTGTAAAGCAGGAAACTTTTTAGCATGTTGGAAGAGCTGCAGATGGGCTTGTGTGGCTAGAGCAGAATGAACAAGGAGAAGATAGAGTAAGAGATAGAAATGGTTGGAGTGGCTCAGAATTAGATTTTATGGGGGTGTATTACAGAAAGACAAAGTAGTAATTCAAGTTACACACTGTGAAACCTAGGCGGGATAAAGACTTCAGAGTGAAACCTGAAGGGACTGTTAAATTTGAAGGAAAAAAAGTAGGTGGGTGGTGTAGGGAGGGCAGGCCCCTGGAACTAGAGAGTAAGGGAGTGGAGGCTGGAAGTAGAAAAGGATACAGAGAATGAGATAGTGTAGTTTAAGGATTTCAGTTGTGTCATGATTTCAAGGTCAAAAGACATGACTTTGCAGTGAATTGCTAAAGAAGCTGGGATTTTGTATTGGTCATCCAAATGGAAAAATGGCAAAAGTTTTGGTGAAGCAAGAATATATGAGCTTGGTTTGATGGGGTCAGTAGGAGAGAAGGTGAAGAGGGGAAATTAGAACTAACTATTGATACAGTATACTAGATGCCAGATACTTAACATATTTTACCTCATTTACTCATCATAAATACCATATTGTAAAAAGGTAATTAATTAACCCCACTCTAAGGATGAAGAAAAAAGCTAAATAAAGTAATGCCAGAGGGATTAGAACTTAGATCTTTCTGAGAACAGACTGTGTTCTTCCCATTGCAATGAAATAATAGCTGCCAGAGCTGGAAAGGTGGAAGTGGAGCCATGTGGATTCTGGATCAGTGTTATAGGTCACTGTGTCTTACCTTATGGAATTTACAATTTCTGAAAAGAGATAAAAATATAAACAGTTTGTGTAAATTGATAAATTTATGTAGTAATTTTGGAAAAATCATTGATTTTTTTTATAACTGATACATTTCATCTTTAAGGTTGCTCTGGAAATTAACAAATGAAATCAATGAGTGAGTGAAATTTCTTGGGGATTCACTAGGGGGCATAATTAACCTTTTATGAAAATTAAGAATTTAACCATGGCTCTGTCATTGCGATAGCTTGTTTATATACCTCAGTTCTATAATGAGAAAGCTCAAAAGGAGAATAGCTTGAAAGAGATAGCTTATATAATAGAGATTAAATTGAACCCATTTAATGCATAACAGCCCAGAAAGGACGACAAATAACCATACATGCTTTTACTTTTTTTTAAACAGTAAACTAAATTTGATGTAAAATATTAGTCAAGGTATGAAGAGATTGAAATGAATAAAGTAGAAGATTAATCCATTGAAAGAAGAAAAACTTTCTTCTATTTATGATAATTGAGAGTTTGTATAATTAGAGGCAATTTTTTCCTTCAGTTAATCCCTTTTATTATGTTTCCACTTGACAAATTTTACATTTTCCCTTGCTTATACTAAGTATCAGTTCATATAAGCCCCAATGTACTTTCTAAACAATTAAAGAAAAAGTACATAGAATATTATTCTTCCACTCCCCCTAGATTCCCCTATTATTAACATCTTTTATTAGTGTGGCACATTTGTTAAAATTGACCAGCCAATGTTGATACATTAGAATTCACTCTGTATTGTACAGCTCAATGGGTTCTGACATATGCCATTTATATAACATTACAGTATCATATAGAATAGTTTCACCACCCCAAAAATGCCCTTTGCTCTACCTATTAATCACCTCCCTCCCCCATTTCGGAGTCCCTGGAAACCACTGGTCTTTTTACTCTGTCTATAGTTTTGTCTTTTCCAGAATGTTATATAGTTGAATCATACAGCCTTTTCAGACTGATTTCTTTCACTTAGTACCAAGCATTTAAGATCCATCCCTTCATGTCTTTTCATAGCTTGATAGTTCATTTCTTTTTGTTACTAAATAATTTTCTATTGTATGGAGGTACCTTGGTTTGTATATTCATTCACATATTCACAGGGACTTGGTTGCTTCCAGTTTTTGGTAATTATAAATAAAGCTGCGGTGAACATTTGTGTGCAGGTTTATCTGTGGATATAACTTTCCAACTCATTTGGGTAAGTACTTGGGAGTGCTACTGAAGGACAATGTAGTAAGGTTATGTTTAGCTTCCTAAGAAACTGTTTAACTGTCCTCCAAAGTAACTATCCATTTTGCATTCCCACTAGCAGTGAATGAGTGTTCCTGTTGCTCCATATCTTCCCCAGCATTTGGTGTTGTCAGTGTTTGGTTATTAGTTATTCTAAAAGGTGTGTAGTGGTATCTCCTTGTTTTAATTTGTAACTCCTTGGTGACATGTGATGTTTGAGCATCTGGTTTGAAAATTGAGATCTATTAACATAAAACATGTTTCAGTTATACAACATAATTTGATATTTGTATATGTTGTGAAATGTGCAGTCCAAGTCTAGTTACCATCCATCACCACATACAGTTACATTTTTCTTTTTGTGATGAGAACTTTAAAGATTTGCTCTCTTAGCAACTTTCAAATATACAATACTTTATAACTGGAATTTTGTGCCTTTCATACCATCCCCCCAACCCCACCTTTGGTAACCACTAATCTGTTCCCTTTATTTAAGAATTTGGGGTGTTGTAGTGTTTGTTTTTGTTTTAAGATTCCGCATATAAGTGAAATCATACAGTATTTGTCTTTTTCTGTTTGACTTGTTTCACTTAGCATAATGCTACCCAGGTCAATCCATGTTGTTGCAAGTGGCAAGATTTTCTTCTTTTTACTGATGAATAATATTCTACTTGTGTGTATATGTACACATACACACAAACATCATATATAGTTAATATTTTGAGGAACCTCCATACTGGTTTTCATACTGGCTGCACCAGTTTACATTTCTACCAACAGTGCACAAGGGTTTCCTTTTCTCCATATCCTCACCAATACTTGTTATTTCTTCTCTGTTTTGGTAATAGCCATTCTAACAGATATGGGATTATTTGAGCATTTTTTCAGATGCTTATTAGCCACCTGTAAAAGAATTGCCATCTTCACTTGTAAGGTGTCATTTCAGATCTTCAGCCCATTAATTGAGTTGTTTTCTTACTGTTAAATTAAAGGAGTTTTAGATATGTGTCTTAACTACTATGTTTTGCCAATATTTTCTCCCAATACATGGTTTATCTTTTTATTCTGTTGATAGTGTCTTTCATAGAGCAGAAATTTTTAATTTTGATGAAGCCCAACTTACCATTTTTTTTCTTTCATGGGTCATGATTTTGGTAATATATGTAAAAAGTCATTGCCAAACCCAAGGTCAGTTTGAGCTTCTTCTGTGTTTCCTTCTAGAAATTACATAGTTTTGCATTTTACATTTAAGCCTGTGGTCTATTTTGAGTAAAGTTTGGTGAAAGGTATAAGATGTGTGTCTAGGTTTTTTGTTTTTTTTTTGGCATGTGGCCGTCTAGTTGTTCCCGCACCATTTGTTGGAAAGGCTGTCTTTTCACCATTGAATTGCCTTTGTTTCTTTATTAAGGAGCAATTAACTATATATGTGGTGGGGGGACCCCCAACCAGCAGAGATCCCTCAGTGCCATGGATGAAACTAATGCTTCCCAGGCACCTTGTGCTAGGAGAGAGGCCAGCCAGTGTCTGATTGACAAAGGCTCTGTCCGCCCACCTCCAAAGGTTTTTATTGATTACACAAAGTTGCGGGGTGCATGAACACACTATAATTCACTACCACAGAAGAATATCCAAAAGGAAGGGAATTGTTAAATTTAGATAAGGTGACGCCAAGAACTCCAGGTGATTAATACAGTTTTAGGGAGGGTGAGATAACATGTGGGAGAAGGTTGTAACATTTGGCTGCGGATGTGATAATTAAGTCTAGGAAGTTTAGGTCACAGGTGCATACTTCAAAGGACCTGTGGAATGTTTTCAAGGTCAGATTCTCACCCGGGTCCCCCCTTGGTTACAGCATCAGGCCTGTATGCACCCAGCTTTCCTGGCTTTTTGGCCAGGTCTTACAGGCTTGGCCTGGCCTGCACAGGGCTCCATGCCCTGACACCTTCCCAGGAGGACCCCGACATGTATACATCTCTTTCTGGACTCTATTTTGTTCCATTGATCTATGTGCCTTTTTGTGTCTTCTCATTTATTTAGATCTTTGTAGTTTTTCTCACATATACATTTCTTAGATTTGTACCTAAGGCTTTTCTGGATGTGGGAGGGTGCTTTTATAAATGGTATTATTTTATCTTCAAATTCCTATATTTCATTGCTATTTTATTGATTTTTATATATTGGCTTTGTATCCTGTGAGTTGGCTATACCTGCTCATTAGTTTCAGGAGCCTATTTGTAGATTCTTTTAACTATTTTACATAGACAGTTGTGCCATCTGCAAATAAAGGCAGTTTTACTTCATTTTCTTTTGTAATCATACACCTTTTTGTTTTTGACACTTTTTTTTCCTAATAATGCTCTATAATGATTTGCAGTATAATGTTGAATAGGAGTGGTGAGAGAGGATTAGCTATAGATTTTGTTGTAGATGTTCTTCATCAGGTTGAAGAAATGCTGTGTGCTATATTCTTAGTTTGCTAAGAGGTTTTAAAATCATGCATGGGAGTTGGGTTTGTCATACAGTTTTGCTGCATCATTTCAAATGATCATATGATTGTTCCTTAGCTTTTTATGATTGCTTTTCAAATATGAACAACTCTTCATATCGGGATTAAATTCTACTTAGTTGGTGTATATAATTTTTTTTCAAGATTTTATTTATTATTTTTAGAGAGGGAGAAAGAGAGAGAGGCAGAGAGGGAGAGAAACATCAATGTATGGTTGCCTTTCACCTGCCTCCAGCTATACACATTGTTGGAAACCTGGCTTGCAACCTGATTATGTGCCCTGGCTGGGGAATCAAACCAGTGACCTTTGGGTTCGCAGACTGGCACCTTAATTACTGTGACATCAGTCAGGGCTTATAATTCTTTTCAAATATTGTTGGATTGGATTTACTAATATTCTGTTGAGCAGTTTCACATCTACGTTCATGAACAATATTGGTTTGTAGTTTCCCTTTCTTGGATAATTCTGTTTGGTTTTGATGTTACGGTAATGCTGACCTCATAAGATGACTTAGGAAGTCTTCCTTTTTCTTCTATTTTCTGGAAGGCATTGTGGAGAATTAGTAATATGTATCCCTTTGGTGAAATTTACTATTGAAACATCTGGGCCTGGTGCTTTCTTTTTATTGAAAGATTATTCATTTTTGATTCAGTTTCTTTAATAGATATAGGGCTATTCAGGTCATCTATTTGTCCTTGTATGAGTTTTGATAGTATATGTTTTTTTAAGAATTTGATGTATTTCATCTAAGATACCACATTTTGTGGGCATAGAGTTATTCCTAGTATACCTTTATTGCTTTTTAAATGTTTATGGGGTCAAGTTGTCATGATTCCTGTTTCCTTTCTGATACAAGAAACTTGTGTTTCTTTCTTGGTTAGCCTGGCTAGAGATATATTCAATTTTATTGGTATGTTTCAAAGAACCAGATTTTAGTTTTGTGATATATTGTTTTCCATTTAATTTTATTGAATTTTGCTTTGATATTATTATTATTATTTTCTGCTTGTTTTAGGTTTATATTGCTCTTTCTTTTCTAGTTTTCTAAAGGGGAAGCTTAGCCTTTTGACTTTAGAACATTTTCCTTATATGTGCACTTGAAACTCAACTACCATATTACACTATACACCAGAATAAACTTAAAATGGATAAAAGACTTAATTTAAGTCCTGATACCATAAAAATGGTAGAGAAAAACATAGGCATTAAAATTTCAGATATCTAATGTAGCAATATTTTTGCTGATGTATCTCCTAGAGCAAGGGAGACAAAGGAAAAAAAATAAATAAACAGGACTACATTAAGTTAAAAAGCTTCTACATGGCCCTAGCTGGTGTGGCTCAGTGCACCGAGGGCTGGACTCTGAAACAAAAGGTTGCTAGTTTGATTCCCAGTCAGGGCATATTCCTGGGTTGCAGGCCAGATCCCCAGTTGGGGGAGTTTGAGAGGCAATAGATAACTGTATCTCACATTGATGTTTCTGTCCTCTTTCTCCCTCCCTTCCCCTCTCTCTGAAAATAAATAAATAAAATATTTAAAACAAAACAAAACAGCTTCTTCTGCATGCTAAAAAAAACATTATCCAAGCACCTAAGTTACACTGAGAGCTACATGAACTATTAATCCCTATCATATCCTTTTTAAAAGTTACTTCCAAAAACACATGTGTATAGCCCTGGCAGGTGGCACAGTGGATAGGCACAGGCCTGCGAACCCAAAGGTTGCTGGTTTGATTCCCATCCAGGGCACGTAAGCAGGTTACAAGCCAGGTCTCCAGCAAGGTCCTTCCAACCCTCACAATTAGTGCATTTTAAGTAAATACTGTTTATATCATAGTGTATCCCAAATCTCTTATTTTTATTCCTCCCTTCTCAATTCATTTACCCAAGATCCCCCTTCTATTCTTGTTTTATAGGCTACTCACTCTCCTGCTACAACTCATTCCTAGTCCTCAATCTAAGTATTCCTCCTCTCCCCAGCCTCTTAAAACTTCTTTTTGTGGGGGCTTTACTAGGGGCTACACGTTCTTTTTTTCTGCTAAAAACACACTGGTCCTGGCCCCACCTAGATCAATCATTACTTATTGAGGGTGGATATGAAGATAGATGCAGCAAGTATATGTATATGTGTGTGTATGTATATATACCTATACACACACACACACACACACACACATATATATATATATATATATATATATATATATACATACACACACATATGTGTGTGTGTAGGCTTAATATATATAGGCTTAATATTGTTCACTTGCAGGTGAGGCATTCTGATCCGTGCCCCCATTTCTAAATAAGAGGTAAAGTTGGCTGTCTCTCTCACATCCCCACTATCTTTGCTTCCTCTTTGTACCCTTCAAAATTATCTATACTTTAGTCAACTTAATCATTTTCCCCTCTTATAACAGTCTTATATCAACATCCCAATTAAACTGGCTCATTTGCAGCTGAGAGTGTGATTAAGGGTGGGGGTTACCTTGAAGGGTACAGATATCTAGATAGGTTCATATGCAGTGGAAAGGGGGATTAAAGGAGTAAGATATCTTTGAAGGTGTGGTTATTTTGCCTGGACTGGTGGTTCTGTTTTAGGAGCAGCTCAAAAACAGTATATGAGATGTGATAGAAGGAATGTCTCTCAATCAGCCAACTAGAGTGAAAGGAGCAACACATAAAACAAATCCAAAATATAACCAGACAGCCCAAGTTAATGACATAAAGGCCACCCCAAGAGCAACAAGTCAAGGAAATCTAGGAGACTGCAACACTGAACACCACAAATCTAATACAGAAGGACACTCTACAAAGGCAGGGAATCAAAGCAGATTAATCCAAGACATAAACAAGCAATAATAGACATCCAAAATGGGGAGAAAAACAATCAGTCCATCACCGAAAGGAAAGGAGGAATCACCAGACAGACTGAAATTTGAAATAGAACCTAGAAACCTGTCAGACATGAAATTCAAAGAAATGATTATGAGAAAGCTCCATGAATCCACGGAACTCAAAGAAAATTACAAAGAACTCTAGGGAAACTGCAAGGCACTTACGGAAAATTACATCAGCATTAAAAAGGACATAGAAACTAGTAAGAACCAGGAGGAAATGAAGAACACAGTCTCAAAACTAAATAACACAGTAGAAGGAATTCAAAACAGGTTAAATGAAGCAGAGGACTGGATCAGCAAATTGGAGGACAACAGAGAAAAAAATAACCAGACATTGCAACAATATGAAAAAAGCCTGAAAAAGAATGAAGAGGTTTTAAGAAAGATACAGGACAACACACAACGCTACAATATCCTATCATAGGGATACCAGAAGGAGAAGAGAAGAAAGGGATAAAAAAACCTGTTTGAAAAGTAATGACAGAAAACTTCCCTAAAACGATGAGCGAAAGCATCACTCAAGTTCAGGAAGCACAGAGGGTCCCAATAAGGATGAGGCCTACTCCAAGACACATCATAATTAAAATGGCAAACTTCAAAGACAAAGAGAGAATCCTAAAAGCTTCAAGAGAGAAACAGCAAATAACATATAAGGAAGCTCCGATAAGGTTATCAAATGATTATTCAACAGAAACAATACAAGCCAGAAAAAAATGGCAAGAAATTCTCCCAAGTAATGTAAAACAAAGGTCTGCAACCAAGAATACTCTACCCAGCAAGGCTCTCTTTCAAAATGGAAGGTGAAATAAGGAGTTTCACGGACAAAATAAAGCTAAAAGAATAAACCTCCACCAAACCAGCACTGCAAGAGATGCTAAAAGGCCTGCTTTAAAAAGATGAAGGAACAAAGAGAGACAGAGGAATACAGGAACAAAGGGGAAAAAAGGTCAATGAAGAAGTACCTCTCAATAATAACCTTAAACATAAACAGATTGAATACACCAATAAGAAGACATAGGGTAGTTGAACAAATAAGAAAGCATGACCTACATATATGCTGTCTACAAGAGACCCACCTCAGAACATAAGATTGACACAGATTGAAAGGGAAGGGATGGAAAAATATATTTCAAGCAAATGGACATGGAAAAAAGGCTGGGGTAGCAATAGTTAGACAAAACAGATTTCACAATAAAGGACATAAAAAGGGACAAAGAAGGACATTTCGTAATACTTAAGAGAACAATCCATCAAGAAAACAGAACCTTATAAATATATATGCACCCATCCTAGGAGCACCCAAATATATAAGGAAAATCTTGGAGGACTTCAAGAAAGATATAAAAGGGGATGGATGTAATACAACAACAATAAAATTAAAAAAAAAAAAAGAAAGAAAGATATAGATAGTAGGGGATTTCAATACTCCATTATCAACAATGGACAGATCTTCCAAGCAAAAAATCACCAAGGATATTGTGGGATTGAACAATATTCTAGATGAAATGAACTTAACTGACATATACAGAACTTTTCACCCCAAAGCAGTGAAATACACATTCTTCTCTAATGCACTTTCTCAAAGATAGACCACGTGGTAGGACACAAAACATGCCTCCAGAAATTCAAGAAAAGGGAAATCATACCAAGCATCTTCTCATATCACAATGGCTTGAAACTAGAAACCAATCTCAAGGAAAAATCTAAAAATGATACAATTCATGGAGACTGAATAACATGCTATTAAGTAATGAACGGGTTAATAATGAGATCAAAGGAGAAATCAAAAAGTATCTGGAAACAAATGAAAATGAATTCACAACACCCCAAAAACCTATGGGACACATCGGAGGTAGTCCTCGGTGAAATTCCTAGCAACTCAGGCCTACCTAAAAAGGCTAGAAGAAACTTACACAAACAACCTAACCATGAAGCTTCAAGAACTAGAACAGCAAAAAACAAACAAAGCCCAGAACAAACAGAAGGAAGTAAGTTATCAAGATCAGAGCTGAATTAAACAACATAGAGACTAAAAGCACAATTCAAAGGATCAGCAAATCCAGGAGCTGGTTCTTTGAAAAGATCAACAAGATTGATAAACCATTAACAAGACTCATCAAGAAAAACAGAGAGATGACCTAAATAAAATCAGAAATGACAGAGGAGACGTCTCAACCAATACCAAAGAAATACAAAGGATTGTAAGAAATTACTACATATAACTATTGACGAGAAATTTGACAAGTTGGGTGAAATGTACAAACTTTTGGAAATGTATAACCTACCAAAACTGAATCAAGAAGAAGCAGAAAGCCTGAATAGACCATAACAACTATTGAAATTGAAGGAGTAATTAAGTCTCCCAGCATACAAGAGCCCTGGACCAGATGGCTACACAGGTGAATTTTACCAAACATTTAGGGAAGAATTAACTCCTGTCATCCTCAAACTATTCCAAAAAGTCCAAGAAGAGGGAAGACTCCCAAGCTCTTTTTATGAAGCTAGTATCATTTTAATCCCTAAACCAGGTCAAGACCCAGCAAAGAAAGACTACAGGCCAATCTCTCTGATGAACATAGGTGCAAAATTTCTCAACAAAATATTGGCAAACCGAATCCAGCAATATATTTTAAAAATTACCATGACCAAGTGGGATTCACCCCAGGGATGCAGGGATCGTTCAGTATTCGCAAATCAATAAATGTAATACACCACATAAATAAACTGAAAGAGAAAAAATGATATGATTATTGATATAATCATATCAATAGCTGCCGAAAAAGCATTTGATAAAGTACAGTACCCTTTTATAATAAAAACTCTCAGCAAGATGGGAATGGAGGGAGCACACCTCAACGTAATAAAAGCCATATACGAGAAACCTGAAGCTAACATCATACTCAACAGCCAAAAACTGAAAGCCCTTCCCTTAAGATCAGGAACAAGGCAAGGACGTCCACTCTCTCCACTTCTATTCAACATAGTCTTGGAAGTTCTAGCAACAGCAATCAGACGAGAAAAAAGAATCAAAGGCATCCAAATTGGAAAGGAGGAAGTCAAACTGTCATTATTTGCAGATGCTAGGATAGGGTACATAAAAAACCCTATAGATTCCACTAAATAACTACTCCACCTAATAACTGAATTTGGCAAAATAGCTGGATACAAAGTCAATATCCAGAAATCAAAGGGATTTTTATACAGCAACAATGAAACTTCAGAGATAGAAGCTAGAAAACAAATCCCATTTACCATACAAGAAAAATAAAGTAATTAGGAATAAACTTAACCAAGGAAGGAAAGGACTTGTATTCAGAAAACTACGGAACACCGAAGAAGGAAATTAAGGAAGATACAAATAAATGGAAGCACATACCATGTTCTCGGTTGGGAAGAATTAACATCATTAAAATGTCCCTACTACCCAGTGCCATCTATAGATTCAATGCATTCCCTATTAAGATGCCAACATCATATTTTACAGAATTAGAACAGACACTTAAAAAATTCATATGGAGTCCAAAACAATCCCAAATAACTACAACAATTTTGAGAAAGAAGAACAAAGTAGGAGGAATCACAATACCACATATCAAGCTGTATTACAAAGCCATAGTAACCAAAGCAGTCTGCTACTGGCACAAGAACAAACAGATCAATGGAACAGTATAGAGAGCCCAGAAATAAACACAGGACTATATGGGCAACTAATATTCAACAAATTGGAAAGGAACATAAAATAGAGTGCAAATAACCTCTTCAACAAGTGGTGTTGAGAGAACTGGACAGGCATATGCAAAAAAATGAAACTAGACCACGAACTTACATAATACACCAGAGTAAACTCATGATGAATAAAAGACTTAAACATCAGCAGTGCCACCATAAAAGCCCTCGAGGAAAACATAGGCAAAAGTATTGCAGATATCCCACTCAGCAAAATTTTCACTGAAATATCTCCCAGGGCAAGGAAAATAAAGGAACAAATAAACAAATGGGACTACATCAAACTAAAAAGCTTCTGCTCAGCTAAAGAAAACAAACATCGAGAAAATAAAAAGGGAACCAACCATATTGGAAAACGTGCTTGCCAATGACACCACAGACAAGGGTTTGATCCTTAAACTATAAAAAGAGCTAATATGACTCAACACTAGGGAGACAAACAACCCAATTAACAAATGGGCAAAGGACCTGAATAGTCACTTCTCCAAGGAAGACATACAAAGGGCCCACAGGCACATGAAAGAATACTCAACATCAGTAGCCATCAGAGAGATGCAAATTAAAACTACAATGAAATACCACCTAACACCTGGCAGAATGGGCCTCATCTACAAATCAAGAAACAACAAGTGTTGGCAAGGATGTGGAGAAAAGGGAACCCTGGTGGAAATGCAGACTAGTGCAGGCAGTATGGAAGACAGTATGGAATTTCCTCAAAAAACTAAGACTAGAACTGCCTTATGACCCAGTGGTTCCACTGCTAGGATTATACCTAAAGAACCCTGAAACACCAATTCAGAAGAATCTGTGCACCCCTATGTTCATACCAGCACTAGTTAC
Organism: Noctilio leporinus; assembly: GCA_004026585.1. NCBI lineage: Eukaryota > Metazoa > Chordata > Mammalia > Chiroptera > Noctilionidae > Noctilio > Noctilio leporinus. The sequence continues at coordinate 3,142 of PVIW01014020.1, read as the reverse complement.
AATAGCCAAGTGCTAGAAACAACCTATGTGCCCTTCAGTGGATGAATGGATCAAAAAACTTTGGTACATTTACCCAAATGGAGTTCTATGCAGCAGAAAGAGAGAACTCCCACAATTTGCGATAGAATGGATGGAGCGGGATAGTATCATGCTTAGTGAGATAAGCCAGGCAGCAAAAATTAAATACCACATGTTCTCACTTAATACAGGAGACTAACGAAAAAACAAAACAGAACCAGGAACTTGAATATAGGGAACACACTTTCAGTGTGTAGAGGGGAAGGGTAGGGGAGGGGCAGAATTAGGTAAGGAACGGGAATAGTTTAGTCAAGGAACTAGCATTGATGATCTATAGACACAAACAACACGTGGGATTGACTGGGGTGGGGGGCAGGGAATAAGGAGGGTGGGGAAGGGGAGAGCAGAGGGGGAAATGAGATGAATGTAATATAACAATAAGAATATATTTAAAATTAATAAAAAGTAAAAGAGAAACCATTATCAAAATGAAAAGGGAACTGACTGCATGGAAGAACATATTTGCCAATGATACCTCCGACAAGGGTTTAATCTCCAAAATACATAAAGAGTTTATGGGACTCAACACCAAGAAGAAAAACAATCCAATTTAAAAGTGGGTAGAGGACCTAAATAGATGGTTTTCCGAGGAGGACATACAAAGGGCCCACAGACCTACGAAAAAGTGATCAACATCACTAGCCATCAAAAATGCAAATTAAAACCACAATGAGATACCATCTTACACATGTCAGAATGGCCATCATTAACAAATCAACAAACAAGTGCTGGTCAGGATATGGAGGAAAGGGAACAGTAGTACACTATTGCTGAGAATACAGATTAGTGCAACCACTATGCAAAACAGTATGCAGTTTCCTCAAAAAACTAAAAATGGCACTACCTTTTGACCCAGTAATTCCACTGCTGGCAATGTACCAAAGTATCCTGAAACCAATTCAAAATAAATGATGGGCCCCTATGTTCATAACGGTGCTATTATAAAATAGCCAAGATGTGGAAATAGCCTAAGTGCCCATCAGTAGATGAGTGGGTCAAAAACTTGTACACCTACACAATGGAATATTATGCAGCAGAAGGAAGGAATACCTACCTTTTGTGACAGCATGGATGGAACTGGAGGCTATTATGCTGAGTGAAATAAGCCAGTCAGTGTAAAGACAAATACCATATGATCTCACTTGTAAGAGGAATCTAATGAGCAAAATAAACTAATGAAAAAAACACAACTGCAGGCATGGAATCATGCAACACATGACAGCTGTAAGAGGGGAAAAGGGAGATGGGGACTGATTGAAAGCAAGTTAAGCGATTAGTCAAAGAACATATATGAAGGACCCATGGACAGGGACAGTGGTGTGGGGATCAACAATGGAAGTGAGGGGCAAGCTGGAAGGACGGAGTCAAAGGGGAAAAATTGGGACAATTGTAATAGCATAAAATATTTTTTAAAAAAGAAATGGAAAAAATATGGATTCAATGCTGTAAATTTTCCTTTGAGTAGTCCTTTGCTATATATAGTCGATAGAATTTGATAAGTTGTATTGCCATTTTTATTTACTTCAAAAATCTTAGTTTCTTTTTAGGCTTTTTGACCTTTGGCTTATTTAGAAGGATGTTGTTTAATTTCAGGATATTTAGAGGTTTTCTAACGATCTTTTTGTTAATGGTTTCTAGTTTAATTCCAGTATAGTCTGAGAATATACATTGCATAATGTTTATTCTTTTAAATTTGGTAAGGTGTATTTGATGGCCTAGAATGTGGTCTATTGTTGAATGCTGTGTATGCTTGAGTTGAATGTATATTGTACTATTGCTCTATAAATGTCAATTAGATCAAGTTGATTAACAGTGTTGTTTAGTTCAATATATTCTTATGTAAATTTGTTCAATCTAGAAAGTACTGAGACATGAGTGTTGAAGTCTTCAATCATAATAGTGGTATGACTGTCAGTTCTTGCCTCAGGTATTTTTGATTGTCACTTGTTAGTATATAGTACATGTTTAGAGCTGCTATAACTTCTTTTTTTTTAAATTTTTTAAAATTTATTATTTTTAGAGAGAGGGGAAGGGAGGGAGACAGAGAGGGAGAGAAACATCAATATATGGTTGCCTTTCACCTGCCTCCAGCTATGGACCTGGCTAGAGACCTGTCTTGCAACTTGGTTATGTAACCTGGCTGGGAATCAAACCAGGGACCTTTGGGTTCCCAGGCCAGCGCCTACCTACTTGTTATACTTTCTTTATATTACTGTAACATTCTTAGTGTGAAATAGCCATCTTTTTCTCATCTGATAATCAAGAAATTTCTGAAGCCTTCTTTGCCTGAAGCTAATATAGCTATTCCAGCTTTTTTTTTTTTCTTTCATTAGTGTTAATCTGGTATTTCTTCATTCCTTGACTTGTAACTTACTTGAGTCACTTTATTTAAAATGAGTGTTTAAAAAAATAATAAAATGAGTATTTTTTAGATAACATATATACTTGGCCTTATTTTTTTTAATCCACTCTGACAGTCTGCCTTTTAATTGTCATATTTAGATCATTCACTTTTGAAGTTACTAGTATATTTTTGGATTAATACCTGCTATATTTGTAAATGCTTTTATTGTCATTTGTCTTGCCTTTTCCCCCTTTTCAGCCATTTTCCGGTTTTAATTGAGAGTTTATATGGTCCTATTTTATCTTTCAGTGTATTGATTGTGATTTTCTTTTTTTTTTTTTTTTAATTTTATTGTTGTTGTATTACATCCATCCCCTTTTTGCTCCCCTCTGTCCCCCCACCCACCCACCCATTCCCCCCAAAGTCAATCCCACCTGTTGTCCATGTCCATGGTTCCTTTATACTAGGTTCTTGTCTAAGCTGCTCCCCTTCTTTGGCTCTACCTCTCCCTCCCCCCTACTCCGTTCCCCTGACCACTGAAGGCCTATTCCTTGTATTTATATACTTGGTTCTGTTTTGCTTGTTGTTAGTTTTGTTCATTATTGTCCCGTAATGGGTGAGATCATATGATATTTGTCCTTCACTGACTGGCTTATTTCACTAAGCATAATACTCTCCAGTTCCATCCATGTTGTTGCAAAGGGTACAAGTTCCTTCTTT
>PVIW01014019.1:0-25078 GCA_004026585.1 Noctilio leporinus | reverse complement strand
CCCATCTTCTTAATTTTGGAAACCTGAGTTTTATAGGAAAGGGATAAAGATGGCAGCATCTTAACATTCATGTGCCACTGTGGCAGCATTCTAGACAATAGTTATTAAATACAATTATTATTATGCTAGAATGAATATGTAATTTGGACCCAAAAAAGAAATTCTACCAAGATTGAATTCTACCTTCTTGACTTATTTGGACTATCTTGCCTAAGTCTTTGTTTTCTTATCTGTAAAGTGGGAAAGATAGGTGTATTGACAAGGTGAGGTTGTTATAAAGGCAAAGGTCAATGCATGTAATGCTTTTGACGTATAGATGAGTGCCACCTATTGTTATTAGTTTAAAATTGTCCAGGATTTATTATTTACTTCCTCATAAATGTCACCTTCTGAGAGCAAATTTAGCCTTTCCTTTTTATAGCAAGACACTTAGATACAGAGACATGAAAAGATTTGTCTAAATGTAAAGGGATTCTGGAACAGGATTTTAGACTCCAAGACCAGGATTCTCTCCACTACATTTCCATCCTACAGAGACTTGCTAAATATAAATCCAGTCTTTGGCCAGTTACCTTGTTTGTTCACTGAACAAATATTTAAAGCACAATTCTACTGCAAACATCATTCTATGGGCAGGATATAGCAGGGACCAGATAAAGCGCCCACCTTATGGACTTAACATTCTAGTTGGAGAGCTATGCAAATGGATAAGCAAACAGGTATAAAATAAGATATCAAAGAAGTTTGAGTACTATAAAAAAATTAAACTAGAATCTGCCTAATTTCAACATAGTCTTTGTTAACCCTGTTAAACTATTTTTCCCAGATTAAATTTTCTACAAGTGACTGTCGTACCCTAGAGGGATTCTTTCACTTTAAAACCTGTGTTTTCCACAGGTACTGCAAAGTCAAGAGGTGTGAGAGAAAGAAGTTAGGTAGAACTGTATAAATACAGGCAATAATCTTCCTACCAACACCCACAAAGATCCTCCCTCAGTTTGGGACCCAATAAAAAAGCATTTATGATTGTTGGCTTGGATAAAAGGAGGAGGCTGAATACAATTATGAAAACAAATGAGGGAAAAACACAAGTTAAAATATATAACTGATTTCAGTGTTAAAAACTTTGGAAGTGTTTTTGTATTTTTTCTCCGATAATATTCTCTATCATTTAATAAGAACCCTTTTTATATATTGCATATTGCTTTTCACTAAGTATTATAACACAAGCATATTCCCACACCACCAAAAACTCTGTGCAAACGTAATTTTTTAGTATCTGCATTATAGTCTGTTGTGTTAGTATAGCATAATTTACTACTATTATTTACCATTGGAAACATAAGGATCATTTTATTTTATTTTATTTGGTGTATCAGTTATCCTTCTATGTAGCTATCTAATCCTTGGGGTGCATCAACCCAACATTTAACTGGTTTAAAACAACATTTCTTTATTATTTATTGTGCTTTTGTTGGGTGGCCCACTGGATTCCACTGGTTTACTTTGGGTTCACTCAGGCTGTTGCTTTCAGCTGGAGAGGAATCTGACTTTGAAGGGCCTAGATGACCATATTTCCATGTCTGGCAGTGGTGTGGCTGACCACTGGCTGCCTCTATTCTCTGCAATGCCCTTCATTCTCCTGTAAGCCAGACTGGCTTTCTCATGGGGAGGCCTCAGGGCAGCATGCCATGAGGGCCAAGGAAGCTCCAAGAAAATTTCAGGTCCAGGGTCTGAAACTAGTAAAACTTCACTTCCACCACATTCTTTTGGTCAAGACAAGTCATAAGACCAGTCCAAAATCCAGGGATGGAAAACCAGGCTCTGCCCTTGGATAGCAGGAGCATCTAAGTCACATTCCCAGGGAACATGCATGTCAGGAGGAAAGGGGTGTGTGGCTGTTAGTCTACTGAAAGAAATTGTATACAGTACCGTGCAAAGAATATTGCTAAATTATTAATATAACATAAATTAAGCTTTATGGCTTCAAGTCTAAGACATTATTCTGTTTGACTCAACCCCTAGAATTTGATTTATCAGGAAAAAGGAGATGGATTTTTAAGGTTCTTGCTTTCCAGAAGGTACTTAGATAACCCTTCTCCATCTCTGCTTTCTAAGACAAATTGGTCAACAACCCCAAATAAAAAAGCTAATTGTAATGTTCCATCAGAATTAAATGCAGGAGTTTTTCCTAAAGGAATAAAGCAGCTCAGTGGCAATGAGTTGAGTATTTCTATATCTGATTACATTCTCTTTGGCATTAATGAAATCTTGGGTGAGGAGTTGGAGGCAGACCAGATTTCAGATCCATCTACCAAACAAATCCCTTGTGATTTGAATGCATGAATTTGTTGAGATTTCCTGATGGCTAACAATATGCCTTCATGTTAGTAATGACAAAAAACTAATAGCTGGGCATGATATTAAAAAAAAAAAAAAAAAAAAAAGGCCTCTTTTTTATGTAATGGAATTCTTCAATCTTGCACTGCATTCATTGAGAAGAACTCTTGGGATGAATTTCTTTAAAATCTCTGCTACTGATTTTATTTTCTGATATGTTGACCTTCTTCATCTTGAGACATGTTGCAAGATTGGCAGGTTTCGTTTTCTGTGTATTGGATCCAGAAAAAACTGTGTTAAGGCTCCTGCCATTGAAATTTATTCAGTGTGGATGCTAATGAAGAATTTTAAAGCTATGTAGCCTGGTTCAGTCCTCTTTTTCTCATTTCTCTAAAAGGGGGAGAAATAATATCTCCTTAGCAAAGAGAACTAAAAAATTAATGACCACATCTCTCATTCAGAATTTAGGCTGGTTTTCAGCTTATTCTGTTTATTCTATTTTGAGAAGTAAACCATAAATCTGTGATGATGATGATTATTTTTATTGTTAAAGAATGTATATTTTACTGGAATTGTCTAAATGTCTTCCACATGCATCAATTTATACAATGTATTTATTTACCACTTATCAGTCATCTGCAATTTGAAAAATGCTGACCTAGGCATTGGCAATCCAGATATGAATTAATTATGGCCTCTTCCTTCAAAGCAGCTACACTTAAATATAAATGATGGACATGAACCAAACTGACCTAGGCAAGTATAGAAGCTCACCTGAAAAAGTACTCTAAATAAGAATGAATGAATGATCCCTATACAGGGTGGTTCAATTGATTAGAGCATTGTCCCATATACTGAAAGGTTGCAGGTTCATTTCCCAGTGAGAACCTACGTCTAGGTTGTGGGTCTGGTCCCTGGTCAGGGTACATGGGAGAGGCAGTTCATTGATGTTTCTCTCTCACATCAGTATTTCCCTCTCTCTCCCTCCCTTTCTCTCTCTCTAAAGTCAATGGCCATGTGCTTAAATGAGGATTGAAAGAAAGAAAAAAAAGAAAGAAAGAAAGAGAAATGTCTACTATCCAACTAGTAAAGATAATGACGAATGTGTTATCTATTCAATACACTGTCTAAAATACATTTACCACAATCTTTAACTCTCTTGTCTCTCTGTTTTTTCTTCAATGTATGGGAAGGGGGTGGAAACAACCTGAATAAACCAAACCATTTACTTGGTATCTATGCTTGCACAGGTGACTAGAGGTTCACTTTAGTGGACACATTGGCATGACCTTCAAATTCAAAAGGACCTGCCTCCTACGCAGCCTCTCTGTTTAACATACTGCCACACTCTCTCCACTAAGCGTTTCCACCTTTCTCCACTATCCTCATTCCCCCAACTCTTTACCAACATTTCTTTACCACCTATGACTACCTCCTACTGTACATTCAGAATAAATCTGTGAAATGAGAACTCCCTTAACTTCTTTCATCTAAACATACAGACCTAATATATCTGCACACTTTTCTTTCTATTACAAGTGTGGTCTTTGTGCCTTTGCTTAGGCTAATTCTTTTGTGTAGGCTTTGAAATATGTCCTTTGAAGTGACATTCCTTCCCATCATTCAATCATGTTCTAGTCTCTTCAGTTTTGAATCTATTAAATAAATAACCTTCCAGAGACTTGTCCCCTAACATCTCCCACCAACTATAACCTTATGTCTTTCTCTCCCCTAATTTCACTTCAATTTTTCCTTAAAAAATCTGTTTTATATTGCCATTTCCATTATAAATCTTGTGATTCTCCATTTGACTTCTAACCTATTTTATTAATCATTCCACAAACATACTTCACTAAAGTCAACAAGTGGCCTTGAAGTGCTCACCTTAGTACCCATCTTTGGTCACCTGGCTGCTATGTTTGACATTGCTGAGCACCCCTTTCTCCATGGAACATCTTCCTCCCATGGCCTTGGTGGGACACATTTTTCCTGACTTTCTCATTTATTTCTGGCCATTCCTCTGTGCCCTCTTAGGGCCATCCTTATCTATATAGCTATTAGATAATGGAGTTTCTTAAAGCACCACTCTAAGCCTCTTCTCAGACCATCTTCTTCACTTTATACCCCTGTACCCTTGAGGACCATCTAAAACTATGCAGACACATCTCCAGTGCAGAGCCTTCCTGAGTTCCAGACCTATATTTTTGGCTATTTCATATTTACACTGAGATGTCTCAACATCATCTCAAATTCAACATGTCTAAAATAGCATTCCTGATCTTGTCTTCTTCCATGACTGTCCCTCTCTCTCTCACCACCTTTCATCCAATTTTATAAGTAGAAAAAATAAATTTCTGAGTTGTTCACACATCTTCTTTCTCAGTCTTCACATCTGACCCCTGATAAAATCTTGTAAATTCTAATATCTCAGTCCATTCATTTCTTTTCTCTCCTATTGTCTCCACCTTAGTGTAAGCCACTGTCACTTCTCCTCTGGGTATACTGCAGTGACCTCCTGACAAGTTATTATGATTCCTCCATTACCCTCTTCCACTTCATCATCTATAAACAGCTACAAAGTTGACAATTTAAAAATACAGAACTAAACATGTTACTGTTGTGAAGAAAATCCTTCAACAGCTTCCCATGACCCACAAGATAAAAACTAAAATCCCTAATATGTCCTAAAGAGTCTCATGTGGTCTGACTTCTGCGTACTTTCCCATCCCTCTGACACCTACCTGCCCTCCACCATTACCCCTTGTTATCAAAATAATGTATTATTAGTGTTTTCTGTATTGGAACACTCCTCTTCTACTCTCTTCACCTTGTTTACCCCCAAGATCTTCTTTCTCATATGTGTACACAGAAAATTACCTTTTTTGGGAAGTCTTCCCATAATCTTGAGACTAGTTCACCTCTCCTGATTACATATTCTTACTGTATATTCTGTGATTATTTAATCAATGTTTATGCCCATCACTAGATTAAAACTGCACGAGAGTAGAGGCAAATGCTTTTATGATTCACAACTGTTTTTCCAGTGCCTATCCCAGTGCTTGGAACATAGTCTACCCTCAAAATATATTTTCAGAGAGCACCTACTATGTGCCAGGCATTCTTCTGGTGGTGACAGGATGATGAATAAAACAAACACAGTCACTGCCCTTGTGAAGTCTACATCATAGCAGAAGAGCTATAACACTAAATAAGTATCTAAGTGCATAATATTAGTGCTATAAAGGAACATAAGTGTTATCAAGGAAATGGAAGAGCAAAGGAATTGAGAATGTTAGACAGTAGTGGATAGGAGATCTTTTAGGATCTAAAAGGCAAATTTAGATGGAGAAATCCATTTTTAGGAGGTGACATTTGAGCAGACTTGAATTAAGTGAGAGAAGACATGAAAAACACATCAGGGGAACAGCTTTTTGGACAGAGGGAAAACAAATACATCAGGAAATGATTATGTAAGAGGGAGAGCTAAAAGGATTTCATGAAATGAGAGAGAAGAGTCATGTCAGTAAAAAATGAGGTTGGAGAGGAGGGCAGGGCCAATCCCATAGTACCAGAAAGTGTTTGCATTTAAGGATGCATTCTTCAGAGTTGGACACCATGTTGGGTGAAAATAATGGAATTAACATTTCTTTTCAGAATCTGGGCTAAGATCCTTGTTCTGCCATCAGCTGCTGAATGATGCTGAAAGCAAATCACTTTCTTCTTGTTCCTCAGTTTCCTTATGTGATAAATGAGAGTTTAGGACCAGATTATCTCTAATGTTCTGTCCAGACCATAAAATTATTTTTTAAATATACAATATTGACGTCATTTCGTAAGGAGAACTAAGGGTAAAAGTCTTAGTCTGATACTGTGATTCTTGTGCAAGCTACTGTTTTTTCCAAGTCTACCTTAATGTTTGAAAAATAGAAATAGAAGAGCCTCCACTCAAGATTGCATGCCATTTAAAAGGCATGGTGGCGTGGGTGGGGAGGGGTACAGAGGGGAGCAAAAAGGGAATGGATGTAATACAACAACAATAAAATAAAATAGAAAAAGAAAAAGAAAAAGAAAGAAGAAAAGACACAGTGGGTGTAAAAGCTTCTTGCAGGTTGTAAGACGTTATAAGCCTGTAGCTAAAACTCATTAAGAATGTGTAGTATAGCAGGCACTGTTGAAGGTTCTGTACATATGTTACTCTATTCTAAAAGCAATCATAGGAGGTAGGTCTATTTAACTGAGATCTATAGAAAGTAAAATCTCACAACTCTTCAGGCAGTTAAAGGGTAGAGTTACTTTTGCACCCAGTTAACTTCAAGGTTTAAAGGCTCTTCATTAGAACACAGGGCCAGACTTCCAGTTAAGATGGAAGAATAGGTAAATACACTTAGCCTCATCATACAACTACAGAAAAAAATTACAACCAGGCCTCAAAAAAGATAATATTCAGTACCACAGGAAACTTAAGCTGTATAGAAGTCTAATAACCAAGGATTTAAAGAAGCCACATTCATCCAGATGGATAGAAGGGAAGGAGACAGAAAGATGGGCAGAGAGGTAGACAGACTTGGTGTGGTACAGGGAGATGGTGGAATGAGCAGTCCCACATTCACATGTTGTGGACAAAAAGTAGGAGGCATACCTTGAGAGCGAAGGATCCCTGCCCCAGGCCAGACCACATAGCCCATGGTTCCAGCACCAGGAAAATAAATTCCCATTACTTCTGGCTGTAAAAACCAGTGGGAGTTGGCATGGCAGAAGGAACTGTCAGATTTTCAGGAGACTCTTTTTAAGCCCTGTGGGCTTAAAGGACCTGCAGAGACTTACAACTTCTGCAAATTCACCCTCTCTGAGATTCAGCACCAGGGCAACAGCTGGAAGGGCACCAGTTGCATATGCAGGGTAAATGAAATGACTAGAAACAGGATGAGTGCCAAGCAAACCTCCAGAAGCCAGGAAGTAGCATTGTCCCTTCTCCGAGCCCTCCCATCACATGGAGACACAAAATGGTGAAATATATTGCCCCATCATGGTGATTACCTAAGCCCCACCCACTGCACAATTTACTGCTGCCTTTTCTACAATGGGCCACACTAAGACAGGGTGAGTGCCAGGCAAAGCTGCTCTCTAATACACAAACACAGGGAGGCAGATTGAGGAGACAAAGAAATATGGTCCAAATGAAATCACGGAACAAAACCCCAGAAAAGGAACTAAATGCAATGGAGATAACCAACCTAACAGACATGGAGTTCAAAACACTGGTGATCAGGATGCTCAAGGAACTCATTGGTTATGGCAATAGCATAAAAATACCCTGGAAGAAATGGAGGTTACATTCAGTGAAATGAAGAAAAATTTATAGGGAACCAACAGTGGAGGGGATGACACAAAGATTCAAATCAACAATTTGGAAAATAAGCATTCAATCAGAACAGCAAGAAGAAAAAGATGATTAAGAAAAAGGATAGGATAAGGAACCATCTTAGTTGTTCATGAGGAAGAAATGAAGAAGGCTCCCTTGACCTCAAGGACCATACATTTTCTGAAGTGAACGTGGGACTAAAAATGACATTGTACTATGACAGCTGGTAGAGACAGAGCCACACACAACATTCAGAGAACTGAGGGGAGACCATGCATAAATCAGGAAGAGCTTTGCACAGGGTATGTTACTCAGAACTCAGAGCTATACTTAAGATATGGAACTCACTGGCACTAAGGAGAGCAAGGTTATCAATCTCCCTTGCTTTGAACCCTGTACTATATTGCATAAACCCTAGCATGTATATTTATTCTACATTTTTATATCTGAAAAGTGAGACTACATCATAGAATTGCTGACACCTTATAATCACTGTTGGCTAGAAGGCAGTCATTGTTACTTCTGCTCACTTGGTCAGAGCTCATGGCTTCCCCTGAGTTATGCACATTGCTGCAACTCCATATGCTGAGTTGGGTTGACAGTTAAAGGAGCTTAACAAAGATTATGTTATGGTTCAGCTTTGAAATGAAAAGTACTCAGGAAAGAAGGAAGTTAGAGCAGCATGATATAGGCTACAAATGCACCCAAGAGATTGCTCACTAAGAATAAAATACAAATTCTAAATGATGAGAAAGCAGCGTCATAACTTTTAATTGGTAGCACTTTCCTTTCCCTAGGGGTACGTAAAATAATTGTACTCCTTATAACTAATACCTGTTAGGTTAGGTGAGATGTTGAATTTTGATTAATCCAGGCAAGTCTTGTACTTTTCGAAGTCATATTGACTCACATTGAGCTGCGGGCCCACTTTATATAATCCAATCTGTTTCATGAACTCCTGCCATCCTATCTCTCTATGCAGTTAATTCTTTGAACCTACAGTCAGGACTTTACTCCCCCCCACACACACACACAGTGAAATGGCACCGATTCACAGCTCCATGGTTCAGCCTCTTAGGAATGACTCGAATTATAATTCAGTTATGCCATATATTAGCCACAGCTTATGTCATCCAAGTTGACGGTTCCTGGTCACCCAAGGATGATCTTATTACCTAAGCGTGTTATTTATAAGGAATTTCACAGCTGAAGTGAGGTACAGAATGACCTACTCTAAAACAAGAGCGATTAACAAGTTTGGAACTGAGCCAAACTCGAGAACAAGGTTGTTATTGGCATGATTTTAATCATGATAGACAATTAGCCAAGCTTAATTATATTGAGACGGAAAACCAGAATGAGTGGCAGTAATGAATTTCTCTGGGAACTCTCCTGTGTCTCCAACTCACACTGGCTGACCTATAAAGGGTGTAAAATGATAAAAGATGTTTGCCCACATGAACAAGCTGTGTTTACCTCGAGGAGCAGCCTGTGTGGGCCGGGGGCTGAGGGGCTGGCTCCCTTTTCTGTGAGGGACTCAAAGCAGAACGCAAATGCAATTCTCCCGTTTCACGGGTATTTTTTGCTTCAGGAAAGAGATGCAGAAGAGAGGAAACATCTTTTAGCTGAACTTGGGCACATTAAATGTTAATGTGATTATGTAGCTGGGGATTCTTTAAATGTCGCCCGTGGCTGAAATATTACCGTAGTTGTGTTAGCACTTTTTGGTGTTAGAAAGGCTTAATATTTTCACTGACTGTGTCAAGCCCAGATAGAACATCAGAAACTTCAATAGGAGTGATTAGAATGTAAAAATTTTAACAATTTGACTCTCTCTGCCTCTAGGTTTAGAAACAGAATTTTAAAAGAAACTCTCAAGTCTCAAGTCTCTTTTCCATTATGGATTTTAATTGACCTATAATTAAGACACAGAAGAAAGAAAGAGTCTGAAGAAGAACGTAAAATCTCTATAGTTCTTACAGTTTTTCTTTCCTTTTGAGTTCACAGGCTTTATTGATACTCAAGTCTCACCCCAAACACACACATGCACAAGACTGGAAAGAAGTTAGTCCCATTTTAAAGTTGAGGGAACTGAAGGTTTACAACTTATCTAATTCACATGGTAGAAATATACACAAGGCTTCTGGTTCTAAGACAAGGTTTAAAAAATAATAATAAATAAATAAATAATAAAGGCCCTGGCTGATGTGGTTCAGTGGATTGAGTGCCACCTGCAAACTAAAGGGTCACCTGCTTGATTCCCAGTGAGTTCACTTACTGCAGAAACATAGAGACTCAGAAAAGCATACTGTGATGTAGGATGCAAAACATCTCCCCTTGGTAGCTAGAGCCCAGAGTCAATGATGTCTAGCTACTATGACAATGTACCTAGTCTTCTTCCTCCCAGAAAATTAAAGTGGACTGGTCGTCAATTGGGTCAAAAGCATGTTTGGAACTTGGATCTTTATGTTTTAAACATCCATTCTCCTTCTACTCCCCTTGGATCTAGGGTTGTGCTATCAAATATGGTGACTTTTTAAATTTAATTTTATTGTCATTGTATTACATCCACCCCCCTTTTCCTTCCCTCTGTCCCCTTCCCCTCCCACCCACTTCCCCCCAAAGTCAATCCCACTTGTCCATGTCCATGTCCATGGTTCTTCCATGCTAGTTCCTTGACTAAACTGCTCCCCTTCTTTGCCCTCCTCCTCTCCCCTCCCCTCTGCCCACTGAAGGTCTATTCATTGTATTCATGTATCTGGTTCTGTTTTGCCTGTTTGTTTGTCTTGTTTATTATTGTCCCGTAATGGGTGAGATCATATGGCATTTGTCTTTCACTGACTGGCTTATTTCACTAAGCATAATTCTTTTAAATGAACAATTCACTTCCTCAGTCACACTGACCACATTTCAAGCATGGCTAGTGACATTTCACAGGTAACTAGTGATTACCAATATGCACAGCACAAGTATAGAGCATTTCCATCATCACAGAGAGTTATATCAAACAGCCCTGCCATAGAGTTTACAAAGTAATTCTCTATGAATTTATTTGTGCATTTGCATATCACCAAAAAATCTTGGCATTGTTAGTCCAAGTTTGTAGAAAAGGACACAGCAGCTTAGTAAAGCTGAGTAAGTCATTTAGGGTTTCACAGCTATTAAACAATGAGGAGGCTGCTACATAAACTCCAGCCTTCTGAGCCCAACCTCAGTACCTGCCACAATAACCCTTTAGTCTCTCCTTTGCTCCTGCTCAGTCTTGGGATAATTCTTGCTAAAAGACCTCACTGTCCGGCAGATTGTGCACATGGCTTTACTTTGTCAACTAGAGGAGACGCAGATCCCTTCTTTTGATAGCCAAGGCCTTCTGCTCATCCAGAACTCTCTCTCTGCTCCAGGGGCTGAACGTAGCAGTCACATCCAGCCCCTGAGCCTTTGCTGTCCCTGGTGCTCCTTTCCAGACTATGATTCCCTTTTGCCCATTGGAATCTCACCTAAGTTTCAAGGTCTAGTTTGTGACTCACCTATTCTAGAAAAATTTGAAAAACCTGGTAGCTTCTCCAGTCAGTCATTAATGGGCCTTCTAGTTTATAAGTTGAAACTGAAATAAATGTCCTGCTGTATCACATGACACCTTAGGAGAAACCAATCACAGGGGGAAGGTAAGGGTTGTGAGTTATGATTTTTTAAAATTACATAAAAATCCTTGAGAGCTATAAAGTTCAAGAAGCCCAAGCCTTTTCTACCTATTGCAAATGCTAACATAGAAAACCATGGTGCATGGAATTCTAGTCACTAAATTGATAACTATTATTGCAACATAGCAAAGTAAGGACTAAACCAGGAGTCAGAAAGCCCACGTCTGGGTCTCATCTCCTCCACTAGCTAATTGTGCAGCTTTGAAAGTGTCACTTAACTTACTTGGACTTCAGTTTTTATCTTCTAGAACATGGTAACATTAGTTGAGTAAATGAATAAATTAATAAATGACAGTATTGGGAGAGATATTCTCTAAAATATCCCCCATGCTAATGGTCTATGAATCATATTTTCAGATTATCTGCATGTATTTAAAAAAATACTCTGAGTATCGCAAGAGGCTTATATCTTAATTTATAGTATTTGGTCAGTTTAATTATATTCAAAAAATAGTCAAACAATTCCTTTCCACTCAGCAAAGCTTTCTTGAGCTTCTGCTAGGCAACAGAAAGGCCCTGGCTCCCACATTCTGGAACTACAACAATCAGTTAGATGTGAGGGTTAAATGTCAAGCACAGATGCATGTAATTGGCCCGCAGAACAGATTGTGGTCATGGTTCCTGGAGGCTTTGGGAATGTGTTGGGAAGAAGGAACCTGCCCAGAGGATTGGGGACTTGGGACTGGCTCTTTGCAAAGTGCTTAGAGACCAGCTTGTTTTCTAATCCCCAGCCCCTGCCGAGAAGCTTTTGCCCCTCTGTAATGAGAAAGTTTGAGAAGCTAGTAGATATGATACAACATTTGAGGTCTGCTAACAGCTGAGATCTCCAGGGGAGTGTGCTGTTTTTAAGGGCCAACTGTGTTTCTCCACCATGTATTTAAAAGCCTGGCCGGAGATGTTTATTTGTTTTTGTTTTTAATTTTCTAATCTTGCCTCTGTCTCAGTGCAAAGGATCTCTATAGATCTGGAAGTCCAATAGTGCCTTCCTGTTAATGCTCTGGAAATGAAGTAACCAATTACAGAAATCGTGAAGCTACAGAGGAACCTAGGGACAGCTCATTCTGACCACCCACTACTGTCAACAAGTACGGGTTTGGAGTCCCAAATGATTCAAATGATTTGCACAGCCTAACGCCAAATAACAGGAGAACTGGGATTTGTCTGTGGGTCTTTCAGCTATGTGCCCTTGGCTTTTATTTTTCTGCCAATTATAAACTTAGGATGTGCCTTCTAATAGCAGTAAAATAATTTTATGAGATGTAACTTAAGTATTAAGCTTGTAGTTTGATCCAGATGGCATATATTGGTTACTTTTGTGCTTCAAAATATATATAATTAGTTGCATTTAGTAGATGAGGATATTGACGTTTAGAAACCAAGATAATTTGCCCCAACTCAACAGCTAGTAAGTGACGAGTCTAGTTAAAAATTTTACTCTCTTACATCTGGCAGTTACCTATAAAAATTTCAGAAACACATATCAATTGGTCCAGTGACTTCATTCTAGGTCAGTCTAATTATACCCATGCACCCATGGGCCTACTAGAATAACTGCATATCTTCAATAGGAATAAAAGATATAGCATGTGAGCAACATGGGTATGAGGATGCATATTACAATACTACCTATAAAGGTAAAAGAAAGAATCAGACCTCAATGATCAGTGTGATAATATTTAAATATGTTATGATAATTTATTATATTATGGAATATTATTCAGGTCATATATATATTATATATGTACTATAATATATATACATAATAGTGTGTGTGTGTGTGTGTGTGTGTGTGTATATATATATATATAGAGAGAGAGAGAGAGAGAGAGAGAGAGAGAGATGTTCATGATCTACTACTGTCCAACTGGGAGAAAACAAGTTGCAGAGCAATGATTATTTTGCCATCTCATTTTGTAATATCTATCTTTATACTGTATTTTGTTATATGTATTTGCTATATGTGTGTATTTGTGTGAGTATGTGTGTGTGTGTGTGTGTGTATATATATACATATATACATATGTATATGTGTATGTATGTGTTTAAAGGAGGATAAATGAAAAAAATGGAAGGAGACTATTAATAGCTGGCTGTGACCACTGTTTATAAGGGATGGATGGGGAAGAATATGGCCAAGCTTGAGTCCTTGAGTGGATAAGCAGAAGTTGAGAGCCAGAGACACCACTATAGAAGCTAGGTGCCAGAACTAGGGCAGACACTAATCCTGAGGCAGAGTCAAAGTCTGGAACGAGTTGCAGGTCCATACAGAACAAGAGCAGAGCCAGAAGCAGTGAAGTCTGGGCTGTGATCCGGCTATCAGTCCATGGCTGAAGCTGGAGACTGGTAATGAGTGTTCACCATGAACCTCCGATAGGTACCCACCCAGGCTGGAGAGGACTGAAGAAAAGCCAGCATCTGAATTATAAACCAGTTATTCTGTCTCCAGACTGGGTCCCTCCCATCCTTCCTAAAAGTTGAGTGTACAGATTTGAGCCTGCAGGGATACTGGAGTGCTACCCAGCTTGCTCTTCTGGGCCTCTCCCAAGGAAGTCTGTGCTGGATTCCTTGGACCCTCTGCATTGCTCCTTGGGACCTGTTCCTGACATTATAGAGCCCCAAAGTACAAAGGTCCCTGCCTTCTTATTCTTCTCTTCCCATAAGTGGCTGGGAATCAGATCATCATATTTTTCTTCAATACTGTTGCATGAAGACTTATCATCTCTGTCCTTTAGCTCTTTCTCTCTCCTACTGAAAAGTGGGACCCTCTCCTCTGCTTTCTGCTTCATTGTGCCTGAAGTGAGTCCATTACTTGTCTCATTGAAGCAGTTTACCATCATTCATCAGGAGAGTACCAAGGGAACAAATGAAGAAAAAAACATTCTAACACTATTTGTTGCTCTTTAGTTTCACAGTTCTTTGCTGGTGTGAGTAAAATGCCCACAGGCCTCCACCTTTGGTATGCAATTCACAACCAGTCCAGCAGGTTCATACTTCCCATTGCAAAGAGGCGTTGAAGACAGTACAACAGGCACCAACTGCTTTGCCTGGCAAAAATCAGCTCAACAGTCCACCTGCATCTGAGCCCCACCTACTACAACAGCCCTTTGACATGTTTCCTCCTTGAAGGTAATGAAAACTAAAGTCAGAGTTCCCTCCTTTGAAAACTTAATAGGAAATCCTAGAAGGGACAAAGCCGACTCTGAAGATTAACAAACAGACATTTAACATGTGTGCACTAAATAGCCCAAACAAAATCTGGACCTTAATTTGGGCAACAGTGATGTCCCAGAGCCCCTGGACGTTAATCAAACGTTTGTAAATGACATGTGGTTCAACTGAACTTTGGGAGTTCATGATTTAAAGCAATCCTGAGAATCCTCTAGTGCTATCACTAATTAATTCTAATTCATCTGTTTTGTAAATCTGAATTTATTCCTAAGGGTTGTGTGTTTGGAGAATAAAAGAGTAGGTAGAGGCAATAATTAATTAGAGAAGGCTTCCTAGAAGGGGTGTTCCTGGGCCGAATCTTGTAGAACACAATGATCACAGATCCTGTGAAGGACTGAAAGGAGAAATTCAGCAAGTTTCCAAGACCAGCATCCTCCTCATATTCTGCAGCAATGAAACTTCCTGTGAATAGCCATAGAAACATCTCCTCCAGGTGTGTGATCATTTGCCATTTATGAAGGACTTTCATGCACATCATGGAGTTGATCACAACCTGAGGGTTTATTGAGTGCATACAGTACACCAATGTGAAGGGCTGAAATGCACTTCACAATTATCCTACCAACAACAGCACAACAGGTATGGTGTTACTATCCCTTCTTTCCAGAAGGAGAAACTAAGCCACTGGGAGCCAAAAGACAAACACAGTATGTGACAATCAGCTGGTAAACAGAGAAGTGAAGATCTAAATTCAGGTCTACTGACCCTGTGGTTCTAATCATATCTCCATCCAAGCAGGAGGGAGAAGGGGAGACAGTGGGCCATGGAAGAAACTCCACACAAATACTGATAATGCATTCCCTACTAGCCAATGCCAAGCATTATGCTGTGCTCTCTACAGTCACTATCTCATTCTGGTATAGGTGTCAGGCCTGCTTTCGACATCAAGAAACTGAGGCTCATGGAGGGTAAGTCGTGTGTCCAGAGTTACACTGCTAGTAAAAATGTTGAAGCTTCCATCCTAGATCTGACCCCAAAGAGCAAGATCTGAAGTTGCATACACATTTAGGACTCATCATGTATACAACAGTGTTCTTGTTCCTCAGGGAGTTCACTCCCTAAAAGTGCAGCCAGTCCTAGAAGCAGCACATTCCTATCCACTGTGGTGTGGGGAGAGGAGTCACAGGGACAGGGGTGGCACAGAGGAGGGGGCTTTGCTAAGCTTATAGGTTTTGCTGTTGGCTGCTGCCACTCCAAATGCATGGATGAGAAGGCCGAGTTACCTACAATTTCTGATGTGTTCAAGTTGAGACAAGTTGTAAGAGGTTGGGTCAGGGCTTCTTATCAAGTTCAGTCTCTTCCCCTGGTAGTCAGCATCACCTTTCTTCTACTCATGATTTTCCAGGAAATGTTTACAAAATTATTTTTGAGATAATCTGTTTACTGGCACCATAAAAAATGTTTTGCATGTATGGCACCAACACCTAATATCCATTCTCTCTCTCATTCTCAAAGAAAACTTAAAATAAATTTCTAGTTTCCTTTTACCTTTTATTTAATTTCTATTCATTTCCAGTCTTCTCTACTGACTCCTAGCTCTTCCTTTTAGAAACTTTAAAACTCTGGAGAAGTTCAAGGCTCAACTCTGAGTCCTCTTCAGCTGCTCTTTTCCTGGGTAGCCTTAGGCACAGAGCTTTAAAAGTCATTTATATGCCCATGACTCCCAACTATATGTCTCCAGACCCAAACTCTCCCCTAAGCTTGGGACTGCCTACTCTATGCCCCCACTTAGAAATCTAATGTATTCTAAACAGGACTCTTTCATATTTTTCCTACTACTACATTCCCTCCCTAGTCTTCCATACCTAATAAATGGCAGTATCATTTGGACTCGGTCCAAAAAAAAGCATCTTGGATCAAATTATTTCTTGCCTTCTTTAGGCCTCCGACACTAACCAAGCCATTGTTTATTCTTGTTTGAACTGGATAATTAGACAATTATCATCAGCCACTATCTGGCTTCCTTGAGTCTTCTTCCTCCTACAAGCTATTTTCTATACAGAGTGGTATGTGCAACATGTAAATCAGGTCATTCATGGTTCCCTTACTCCAAAGCATATATTCAAAAAACTCCAATGTGACTCATCACATTTAAATAAAGTTCAGACAATTTACCTGTTCCCTAAGGCCCCTGACTACCTATTCCCACTGCCTCCTTGTCTTCTGCTTTGCTGCATGACACTGACTTTTAGGATTGTCTTCAGAACCTGAGCTTCATTCCTGCCTCAGGCTTTTATCCTCAATGTTTTCTGTCCTGAGATCCTGTATGTGTGCTCTGTCACAGCCTTGAAGTTTATGCTCAAATTTTCCCACTGTACCTCCACTCTCACCTTGTGCATTTCTATCATCTTACTTATGCAGTCACCATAGCACTTATCATTACATGAGCTAGTGTTTGATTGATTGATTTCCCTATTTATTGTCCATTTCACCTCTAGAATGTATGCTGCATAAGAATAGGGGTTTCCTCTGTTTTCTTCACTGCCAAAGCACACTTTCTTAGAACAAAGCCTGATATACAGGAGATACTCTATAGAAAAGTTAAAGTAATAAATTATTCTTTAGATTGTAAAAATAATGCATATTTATAATAGAAAATTGGAAAATAATGGTATAAAAATGAACAGTTTGGTATAAAATCTTCTTATCTTTTTCCTATAGATTTTTGAGTTGACATTATTAGGTGAAACCAATTTATATCCTATTTTTTAGACTTAACATTTATAAGCAAGTCTCCACATTGTGTTCAATATTTCATATAATACATGCTTCATAGTCATTAATTTCCTTCCTACCTTGATTTTCTTTTTGAAAAATACACAGGTACCTGTTCTGTGCTGTGGTTTGTATTTAACTGTCACAGTGCAGTTCATTTGAAAGACTATGCAAACATGAGCAATTATTAACCTTCCTAGACCTCAATGTCTTTATCTACATAATGGGAACAATAAAACCTTCCTTGCCTAATTTATAGCATTGTGCAAAGGTCTCATGAGGTATTGGGGCAAACATCTCATAGGTATTAGGGTGAGTGTCTTTTTTTAAAGCCATAGTGTTGTACAAGTGTAAAATTTATAAGAGGGAATATGACATCAAGTAATGTGTAAAGCAATTTGAAATTCTTGACTAAAAAACCTATTGGCAGTTGTTCTGTGCTGAGCGAGACTAGTCCTAATGTTTGTATTTAATATCCTAAACAGTTGCCTATCTCTAATTCTAGGTCCATACCCTGCAATAGCTTTTGGGGGATTTAAAAAAACCTTTCAGCTGTAAAACTGGGGTCAATTATTTTTAGCCATTTCTTTAGCCTATCTCATTAGCAAAGTGCTTTGAGGTAATGACTTGAGTATATTTGATGATTGTTTATTTTAAAAGATGTCATTTAAAGACTTTTCTGGAAGTTTTAAATCCACTTGTGGGAAATCCGTTTTTATGGCAAATGTCATTTCAAATTCAAGCCTACATACAGCCTTACACTCGGCCCTTATAAATGTTTCACAGCATCTGCATTTTTTATCATGTGAACTTGGATTCTTATGGCTCACCTCCACTCTCTGTCTGAAGGGGAGAAGAATATTTTTAAAGGGCCTTTTATTTCTTTGTCAGAGAGATAAAACTCCCCAATTATTTCCCTCTTTTGCATAGATATTTATATTAATATTTTAAAGAATGGTTTCTTTATAGTGTTATTCATGAACCCATGTGTAAAATTTAAAACAAATGTGTCCTAAAAATGAATATTTAATCCATGCTTAATACCTGAAACTAGACGTATGTTGACTTAATTTCTTTGGTCATAAAAGAAATTTATGAAATGATTCAAATTCTTTTATTCTATATTATTTCTTTTCATCTTTATAACAATATGGCAATGGAGGTATCATCATCACTATCATCATCATCATCACCCCTCACACACATATACATACACACACACATTATAGATGAGAAAAGTTATTCAGACAGGAAAGACATGACTAGATAGCTCTCACCTACAGTTTAGGGTCTGAGGTTTCAGCAGAGGGTACTACTTGAGTTAAGTTATTGGGATAAGCACTTTGGGGAAAGTACAGTAACAAGAATAAGGAGGAGGAGAGAGAAGGAGAGAGAGAGAAAGAGAGAGAGAGAGAGAGAAGAGAAAGAGAGGCAAAACCTCATAGAAGTCTGAAATGGGAAGGTATTATATTGGGAAGAATCTAGGTCATAGCTCCCTAACTTTGCTTCACATTGGGATCATCTGGGAATCTTTAAAAATTACTGGTGCCTGGCTTCCACCCTCAGACATTGTGATTTAATTGCTAAGGGATGCAACCTGACACTAGGAATTTTTTTCTTTTAAAGCTTTCCCTGATGATTCCAATATGCAGCAAAGTTTGGGAGCCATTTGTCTGGGTTTTGTCTGGACTGGGATGTGTAATGACACTGAAATAACCCAAACTCCATTTTGTGTGTCACTGGTTATCAATGTTCCAATGGGTTCTGCTGGTTATAGGCCTTGAATCAGAAATAATGTTTACAACTGGAAAACACAAGTCCCAGATCCTTCTATTAGGCAGTGAATGTTCATGGGAAGAGGGCAGCTTTAGTCACTCAGCTCCTCTGAGACTTAACTTCCAGGTCCCCAGAATGGCTATTCTGATGCCTATCTAGTGGGTTTGTTGTCATTGCAACAGAATTCCTCTTTCCCATGATATCAGACATCTTCATAGTCAGTTACTTGAAAACAAAAAACAAAAAAATGTTAAAGTAGATAGTATTTTGCAAAGATGGGCAAAGTATCTCCCATCCCTCATATTCTTCTTGTAATGTGATGCTGACACTTTTCTGTGGGAGTCAGGGCCAAGGTTCCATCCTCTTGAACCTGTAAGTGCCCCAATCGGTACGTTACAGTGGAAAGGACACTATGGGACTTAGGAGGCTAGATCATAAAAGGCAATACAGATTCAACCTGGCTCACTCTCCCTTACCACATGCACCCTGGGAGCCCAGAACCGGTGTGTGAGAAACCTGGCTACCTTGAAGCCACCATGCTGGAGACAATGGGAGAAGCCAAATAGAGACAGAGAGAGATGCCCAAAGGGTCCCTGTTGTGCCAGTCCATCAGTCTCATCTTCTAGATATGTGCATTTATCAGCCTTCACATGATCCAGGTCCCATCCATCGAGCTGCCCCAGCTGACACACAGTACAGTAAAGGGAAGCTTTCTCACCCAGTGCTGCCCTAAATGTAGCTTCATGAACACAATCAATATTACTGCTACTTTAAGCCATCACTTCTGAGTGTTTCACTCTTGCTGTAGTAGGGATTTAGAATACCAGGGTATAATAACAAGTAGTATACACGGATGTTAAATAGCTTGTTTTAAATATTAACATGTTTTTTTGTTTTTAAATTTAGTAATCTTCTTGGAGAATATGATCAACTAACCAGAACCCTGGCATAAACCCTACCTATGAACCATTTTGTTATGGTTTTCAGTGTCAATTACTGTCAAGTAGACCGAGTGCTTAAAAACACTTGCTAAAAAATTACTATTTCCCTTTATCCTTGATGGTTGTCCTATTCCAACTTAACTGAACATGTTTTAGCTGGTTCCTTTATTTGATCATGCCTTTCCAAAGCATTCAACTTATAATTCATTTAGAAAATATTTCTTTTTGTAAATATATGCATCAAGATGCATGTTACTTAGTGGACAGCAGGATAAAAATAACAAAGCATAATGAATAAAAATATATGGTGAGTATATTGTTCAGCTGATGTGAATACACATCACACAGGTAATCTAAAGAGAAGTCTACTAGCCACTGGTATAGACCTTTAAAACATTTGTACGTAGTAGGCACTCATTACATATTACTTTCTCTAACCATTAAACCCTAATTGGCCAAAATAAATCTGCTTGGAAATAGTCTCTGCCACCAAATGCCAGCAGAATTTTATTAACAAAGTGGCCTTTGATAGCTACCTAAATTTCATACTATTTCAGAAAATGCATTACATTTCTATTTATAAAAAATCATTTCCCATGGGTTAGAGTTCAGATCAGGTGCATAACGTTTTCAAATCACTTTCTAAAAATAAAATCCATTATGACAACCTTAATATTGTAACTACTGAATGCACTTACAGTTAGAAAGTAAATCTACTAATGCAACCCTGAGATCCAGAGCTTTCTGTAGCTCTCAAACAAATTTTTGCACAGCTATAAATGGGATAGGGGGTCCAGTGTCCTGGCCAAGGCACTGAATTTTAGAATGAGGTGTGTAATTCCCATAACAGAATCTAATAGTTATTCAGAGTTTTCATCAAAGCCTAACTCCTTGACACTGCTCCAGTCCTGACCTCTGCTGAGCCAACCTACACACACCTGCAGATGATCACCCAGACCCTTAAAACGGATCACGTCAGCTTTCTGCAGTTGCCTCAGTGCACACAGATCAAGGTGGGCCTCATATGGTTTATGAGGGTCTGTTGGAAAAGGACCCTGACTGTGTTTTCAGCCTCACCTCTGATCCTTCTTATGGATATTAGGGCCCAAGACCAAGCACGATGTGTAGTGTGATCAAGTGTTGCATCAGTGATTTCCAAACTGTGAGTCCTGACCTGATAAGGGGTCATGAAACCAATTCAATGGACTCTAATCATCATTTTAAAAAATTCAAGTAGAACGAAATGATATCAGTCAGAGTTTATTACATGACACACATGTAAAAGTAAATATTGTTTTCTGAAATGCTGGTTTCAGTTGTGTGTGTACGTAGGCCAAACTGTGATGTAAAGTGTATTTTTTTGGTGTGCTGTAAATTCAAAACACCAAAAAGCCCACACCTATCCCACCTGGAAGGCCTTCTGTATGGAATACTTCTCTCTGTCTCTGAATAATTCCTAACTCACTGTCCAAAGATACAGCTTCTTCTGTGAAGTCTTTCAGGCTTTTACTCTGTGTCAGGCAATGAACAAAATACTTTAGATATTGTATGGCATTTTCATCTTCAGAATAAACTTAGAAAGTTGAAAGAATTATTATCCCATTTTATTGGCAGGAAAATGGGAGGTGAGAGGTGCATTAAATAAATTGCCTAAAGTCACACACATGGTATGTGGTCAAGCTGGAATTTGATAGAAGCCTTTAAATCCAGACCTGTGCCCTTAGCCATTACATTGAACAGTTAGGTTCCCCCCAATCCCTCAGGCTAAACCCAGCAGTTTTCTTCAGTGCCCTCTGCTTGGAGTCTTCAGAATGGCACTTTCTACGCTGTGTTGAAATTACCTGTTTACATGTCTGTCTCACATGCTAAGTTGTCAAATTTCTGAGAACATGAACTCTGTTCTTTTTCTCACTTTTGCTTTAAGAGCATGCATGTGTATGCGTGCCCTACAGAAAGCACTGGATAAATATTAAATCAGTAAGTGTCAAGTGTGAGAAATTATTATCATTTCACAGATGAAGAAACTGATATTTATCTAAGAGGAAGTTAGGCCAATTGTTCTTCGTGGCTTTTTTCTATTATAATTAACTTTTTGCAGCTTAGCAGGAATGATTACTTTGGACAAAGGTCAGGAAAACCTTTGCAAAGGTATGAGAAAGTTTATAGATAGATAAAGGCACTATGGGAAGTATTACACATAATATAAAATATGTATTTTTTTTTCATTTTCCATTCATGATCACATCTTCTATCAGCATGGTGAAGAACCAAGTTTTTCCTAGATACTATTCTCTTCAGTCCATTCACATTAATTTATTCAGCAAATATATTTAAGCATATTCTTGTGGTTTGTCCTAGAATATAGGGTAAGAAGACAATTTCTCCTATGGAGAAGCTCCCAGTCTATGAAGGAACTAGGCTAACAAATAGGTGATAATAAAATGGTGTTGGCCAGTATCAGTAGCAGTTCAAGGCCAGAACTTAGGAACTGGTCAGTCCTGTGCACAAAGCTGGGCTCCATCACTGTGGACCTGTAACACCTTAAAGCTTTTTCAACTAGCTTTTCAGAGCCTCAGTTTTCTCATCCCATAGGGGTACTAGCAGACAATATGCATAAAGCACATAGCACTCTATCAATAGATATGTGGCAGGTTGATGAACAACAATAACATTTTTATATGTGGCAAGTTACTTGGCACTTCTCCCTCTGCCTTGCTTTTTTTTTTTTTTTTTTTTTTAATCCAAAGTATAAGCCTTTGAATCTGAATGCTAATTACTATTCATCGGCCACCTTTTAAGTATCAGACAGAGGCAGGCCTTGTGCTAAGCCTTTTTCATATGTTATCTCACTAAATCCTGATAATAACTCTGGAAAGAGAGGCAGGCTCTACCATCTTGTGAGGCTAGTTTTTTCCTGGGTTGGGATCCAAGGCCAATGTCTTCTTTACTTACCTTTCATCTTCCCTCTGGAGCACAGGCCACATTTCTCATCCTTTCAATCCAGTACTTCCCCTCTTAGTATCCCAACCCTTCCAGGTTCCTATTTTGTATTTTTTCAGAATATCTATCATCATTCTATTATACAGTAATTGATATTTTCATGTTATCACACCTTTCAGCCAACACTACCAAATACGCCTTGGGTCTTTTGTGTGTTTTTCTACCTCAAACACTAAAGTTTCTGAAAGAAAATAATTTTGTTGGAATGTACTCTTCTTTTTATGGAGAATACCCTTTTGCCCAACAGTTGAATTTCTTTTTAAGCATGGACACCTTTATCTCTCACAATAGGACATGTTTTTGTGGCTAAGTACCATATGTCTGAGCTGGGAGACTAAGCTACTTCTCTCTGACACCCTGGCCTGGGCTTGTCACACCCTCTGGGACAAACAATGGGGAGTATAAGTCATAGTTCCCAATGGAAGCAGAAAGTGAACCCACGTTCATCAAATTAGCTCATTGCGTGTTTATTCTTTTTGGATTGAATAAGGTTTAAGGTATTTAGCAGACATAGATGGGGCAGTATAATGAAAGGAGACAGACATAGTTTTACATCTGGGACAATGGAAACAACCCAGAAGCACCATTAATATTTTTAACAAAAGTGTCCCATGAGTCATCATGACATTGACTCATCAAGTGTCAGGGTCTTGTTTAATTTCATTATGTATTTACAATACATATCTATTTCACAGGGGGATTGCACATTTTAAAAGTACAAGTTCAGCTATTTGAATTAATCAGATCATGTACTCAATATTATCATTACTCTAGTATTTTAAAGAGAAGAAGCAAGGGGCTACTTTAACTATACCAATAGCCCACAAATGTGGTTACTTATAAAACTGCAATTTAAACTATGAACTTATAAACAGTTTAATGCTTTACCCCTATGTACTTCCTAAAATCTATAACAATAAGCACTGTACTTTAATTTTATGTTAATAGTAAATCTGAACATAATTTATATTTCTTAAGAACAGAAACTATTTTCCTTCTCTCCACTATGGGCAACTTGTCTTGAGGAATGCCATAGATACTTTTTATGGCTATTACAGTTAAGGAAAGTATATAGAAATAGGTAGAGGTGACAGTGTTAGTTGGAGATGATACAGACAGAGATCAGGGTAGACACCTCAATGGATATTCAAGATATTCAGATCAGATGCATAGATGGCAAGACACACTCTACTGTAGCCTCACTTTGTGTAACTTATTGAGTAGCTCAATATGCTAGCAATTGGGATAATGGTTACAGATATGTAGCTAACATGATAATAGTTACTACTTGGCAATGCTTCACCCATGTCAGGTATGCGCAAACTGATGCATCATTTGATTTTCACAAGTCTGTCTTAAGTTAGTTCCCTAGAATCAGAGCCTTGAGGGAATTTTTGTGCAAGTAATTGATTGGGGATATGTTATCAGGAAAAGGGGATTAAAGGAAGCAGGGTAGGACAGAAGAAAAGGACTAAGCAAGGATATGGTATATACACTGTTGGTGGGAATGTAGGCTGGTGCAGCCACTGTGGAAAACAGTATGGGGTTTCCTTAAAAAACTAAAAATGGAACTGCCTTTTGATTCAGCAATTCCATTACTTGGACTATACCCAAAGAATCCTGAAACACCAATCCATAAGAACCTATGTACACCTATGTTCATAGTGGCACTATTTACAATAGCCAAGTGCTGGGAACAGCCTAAGTGCCCATCAGTGGATGATTGGATAAAAAAACTTTGGTACATTTACACAATGGAATACTATACAGCAGAAAGAAAGAAGGAACTTGTACCCTTTGCAACAACATGGATGGAACTGGAGAGTATTATGCTTAGTGAAATAAGCCAGTCAGTGAAGGACAAACATCATATGATCTCACCCATTACGGGACAATAATGAGCAAAACTAACAACAAGCAAAACAGAACCAAATATATGAATACAATAAATAGGCCTTCAGTGGTCAGGGGGAAAGGGGTTAGGGGGAGAGGGGAGGCAGAGGCAAGAAAGGGGA
>PVIW01014018.1:0-25080 GCA_004026585.1 Noctilio leporinus | reverse complement strand
AGTGCTGTTGATGTGCAACAAATCTTACTGTGCTGAGATTGCTCACAACGTCTCCTCAAAGAACCGCAAAGCCATCGTGGAAAGAGCAGCCCAGCTGGCCATCAGAGTCACCAATCCCAATGCCAGGCTGCGCAGCGAAGAAAATGAATAGACAGATTGTGTACACATTGTATTTGTGTTAATAAAACCATAAAATTCAAAAAAAAAATTATGCTGCTATAACAGCTGTCACAATACAATCTTAACAAAATTGTTTCACTTGAAGTTAAAGACAACTAAGTGCTACTAGAGCCATCATAATGTCAAAAACTAAGCAAAATTTTCTACCAACCCAGTACTTCCAACTGCCTCCTCCCAGCTTCCACTTTCCTCCCACCCCTGAGAGCATTCTCAGCGCAATTGCCAGAGGGACCCTCTTCAATATGTGAGAAATGACATTTGAGCAGAGACTTGGTAGGTCCTGGGTAAGGGATCAAATCCAGGGCAGCACTGGGGTATGGTAAAAGGTCATTTCTCTGCCCAAACCACTGATGTTTGGGGCTCAGAGTCTTCTAGCTGACCTTGTGCTCATATCAAGCAGATGAAGGGAGAGAGCTCAGGGATCATGGAAGACTTTAGGTGCCAGTCCTGGATGTGCCAGTGTCCATCACCACTGCCATTAGCCAGAAATTAGCCCTTCCTCACTGCAAGGGATGCTGGGAAGTGCAGCCTACCATGTGCTCCAGATGGCAGGCAGCAGGCACTCACATGGCCTCTGCCACACTGATACCGTGCACAGTTTGGGGACAGTATTGTGGCATTCCTTAAACAACAGGCGCACACTGGTGTGGATGGAAGAGCTGTGCGGCTTAGCCTTTCAGTTCATGGAGAGGCTACCATGTAACCTGTGTTCTTGGAGGAGAATGACCTTGAAACAGGCTTGTTCAGCTGTACAGAGCCTTCCCCTCCACCCATGTTTTTACACAAAGGGGTCAGATTCCTGGAATAAGTCTTCCTGTTATTTCTAAACCACGTTTAACTCATTGTTTTGGCAATGTCCCCAGTCCTGAAGAGAGCCTGGCAGTCCACCTTGGACTGATCACATAGTGCCTTGGTCTCATGGACTTCATTTGAAGGAGTTGCTCTCTTGTCTTTCATTTTAATCTTGGTTACCTAACAGATTTGATAAGGAAAAGAAAAAGAGGCTAATTGCCTAGATTATTAAGCGGAAACAGGCAGCTCCTAGCTGGCCCTCAACATTTACAGACAGGGCAAGAGTGAAGCAGAAGTCCTTAAACCAACAGGTCCAATATTTAAAATGAATAAGTCTAGCTCTAGCTCAGAGGATTAAGTGCCAGCCTGCGAACTGAAAGGTTACTGGTTCCATTCCCATTCAGGGCATTTGCCTGGGTTGCAGGCCAGGTCCCCAGCTGGGGGCATAGGAGAGGCCCACTCATGGAGGTTTCTCTCCCTCTTTCTCCATCCTTTCCCCTCTCTCTGAAAATGAATCAATAAAATCTTAAAAAATGTAATAAGTCAAGTTAAGAAGATGCTAAATGAAATATATTCTGTCATCCTGCTATGCTAAATATTAACAAAATTAAAAACATATAAAGTTATAGTATAATAAACATCACATCAAAGGTGACCACATTTAGTATTTATTGCTCATGCTTGGATGATTGGTGATGGTTCAATGAGTAATAAAAATAAGCAGAATTACTAATTATTTCATTAAACTATTCTTTGCCTTAATTTCAGCAAAATCACTAGTTCGTTAAAAGTTAAGTTTTTACTTCTTTTGAGAAACAACAAAGTGGGTGCATGACACTATTATGCAAAAATCTATAGGCCCAGGCAGGGTAGTCAGTTGGTTAGAACATCATCCAGGTACACCAAGGTTTTCAGGTTTGATCTTTGGTCAGGGCACATGTAAGAAGCAACCAGTGAATGCATAAATAAGTGGGACAACAAATCAGTGGCATTTATGATATACATTTCTGATGGGAATGTAAAATGCAACTACTTTGGAGAACAGTCTGGCAGCTTCTCAGAAAGTTGAACATGGATTTACCATATAACCCAGCAATTTCATTCTTGGGTATATTCTACCCAAGAGAGTTGAAATCAGATGAAGTCTGTCCAGAAGGTATCCAGCCATGTAATATGAAAAATAAAGACATTTATTGAAGAAGGTACATTGGACTTAGGATGATGACACCTCAGTCCCCCTCAAAGTGAGCACCTTGGGACCTCACAAAATTCTCCCAATTGCCATCAGCTGCCCCATCATATTCTCCTGAATCCCAATGGTCGGAAACCTCTTCCATTTCAAAGGTGATTTTAGTTTGGGGACATGCCAGGAGTCACAAGGGGGCTGAGTCATCTGAGTCAATTGATGTTTCTCTCTCTCACACACACACAAACTGCACAAGACATGATGCATGAGCAGGTGTGGTGTTGTGATGAAGCTCTCAGTCATCAGTTGCTCCTAGCTGTGGCCTTAAGAATCACTGAAATAGTTTCCACAGAGGAATGTTCAAGTTGAACACAAAACCTGATGCAGATTCGTTGCTTTACTTGCTCAGTCATTTTGAATGTGATGACTACAATACGCATGCTCATTCAATGTTTACTGCTCCCACTGACTAGTACAGTGAAGTTGTTATTGTTTACACACGCACATTTCAGTCCACTCTCCTTGGCTGACAGGTTACATCAATGTCATGCTAACTGTTCTCATTAACAATGGCTGGACTCTTTCTGGACAGACCTTGTATATTTACAAAAATTTGTGTAAGAATGTTCATAGCAACATTATTCATAATAGCCAAAAAGGGTAAACAACTCAACTATTCATCAACTGAGGAACAGATAAGCAAAATGTGATCTATCCACACAGGGGAATACTATTAAGCTATAAGAAAGGGTAAAGAGTACCGATACCTGCTACAACATGGATGAATCTTGACAGCATGACGCTAAAAAGAGAAAAAGCAGACACAAAATACCACATACTGTGTAATTCCATTCATATGAAATGGCCAGAATACTCAAATCCAGAAATAGGAAAGTAGATTCATGCTCACCAGGGTCTAAGTGATGGGGAATGGGGAGTGAATGCTAATGAGTAGAAAGTTTCTTTTTCAGGTCATGAAAATGTTTTGGAATTTGTTGTGATGGTTGTGCAACTTTGTGAATGTATTATAAACTAATGAATAGTACATTTAAAAATGGAATTTTATGAAATATGAATTCTATCTTGATAAGAAATATTGGTATAAAATTTTAAGCCAGGTCATTCATTCATTCAAGCACTTATTAAGCATCTACAAAGTGTTAGGCACCATTTTACATGATTGGATTACATAAAATAGTGAACAAAACATGTAAAAGTACCTGCCTTCATGAAAATAGTAGATTAAAAACAAATACAAGGAGAAACATTTAGTGAAAAGTACTATAAAGAGGATCTGTAAAAATAAAATGGTTGCAGATGAGTTTATTGCAGAACATTGGCTGTGAATTCCATATTACTGTCTCTGTTGGGCCCAGAAAAAAAAAACCTTTCCAGAGCTCCTGGAAATTATGGCTGTGTTTTCAGACTTCAGAAGGCATGAGATCACTGTGAAGGTCTGAATAAAAACAGAGATTGCCTAGGATTCTGGTTCCTTAGGCCTCTGCATTTAATTACGTTTTGCACTTGGAAGTGTTTAAAACAAATACAAAAAGGGACTAGAATAAGAAACAGCCGTCCAGCCCTAAAAACAGCTCTGGAAGACCACCTGCAGTAATGGTGATGACACAATGGCCTTAGATGATACTCTAAGAACCAGTCGTGTATTTTTACTGACTCTTGGACTATCCCCAGTGGATGAGCTATCTCGTTTGTTCCTTGGAAAACTACAGGTTGGCAAATTAAAAACAATGTTCTTTGGACTGCGAAGTGTGAGAGAAATATGTGTGGTTGATGATTCAACACACTGGACCCAGGGCAAGGCCCTTTTTCTGATGTGACTGACAGAGTCAAGCTGCTGATCAGGTCTGTGCTGTCCAGATTGGCCCCTGACCTACCACTGTACCGAGCACAGCACTGCACCACTGTCATGCACTGAACATGAAGGAAAAGACTCTGTTTCCAATGGCCAGATTTGTGAGTTTTGTCAAAAGTTGGCCCCTTTATCTTGCAGCCAAGGGAGCCGAAAGTTGGATGCTTTGGCTTCACCCACTCCTGGCAGATTGACAACATTGGCCTTTTGAGTCTCTGGCTTTCCAAGGGTGTGGTTGGCAGATGCTGGGCGCTCCATCCCTGGGTTATACAGTCTGACAATGTGCACCTTTTGTAACAAAGCCTGCAAAGACGCCCAACGATGGACTGAGAGCCAAGATATTCAATGGCTGTACTCACTCTGTCATCCCCACTTGTGCCTGAGCCCACTGAGCACTGGCATCTCCACTTGAGTATGTTTGTGAAAAGCTTCCATCTGGATTTGGTTCAGGCCCAGCGTGTGAGTTTAACAAAGATGTGATGGGAATCACTAGCTCTGCATCTTCTGAGTACCGGATGGCGGCCCCATCGGTGGGGACTCCCCTACAGGTGGGAGTCTGATTTTGGTTCGGTAGCTCAGTGGTGAGGTGGGCAGGAAGCAGCTTCAGGAGCTTCCATTTGGCCTGTCCCTGCATGAAAGCCTTTATTCTTTGGGTCAGCGGGGAAATGTGAAGATTCTGTCGATTGTGATATCTGATGTGACTAGGGAAATAAGATTATCCCCAGATCTCATTGGACCCACTGTGAACTGAATTCCAGCCAGAAGTTGAAAAGTTGGCCTGTCTACTGACCGTGGGCACTTGGGCTCCGCCGAGGTTAGGGTCAGACACAAGCCCATATCTACAGTGTAGCTTCCAATGGAATTGGCACAGGCTTTGAAAGAGACTAGAGTGTTATTCTTGTGCTCATTTTTCTTTCAGGGTTTTTGGGAAGGAGGGGGAAATTAAGACCTTTAAGCACCCTGAGCATGTATGATCACCTCTAAGATGGAGCTAATGATACCCACTTGATTTTTGGGAGGATTTGGTCAGACTACCCATATCAAGTGTTTCTATTGTTCCCCAGAATAGTCTGATGACTGCAACACCATCCACTTCTTTGGAAAGGAAATGCAACCCTCAGTCATTCCCCTTCCTTCACCAAATTTTAATAATTTACATTCTTTAGTTATTTTCTCATTTTTCTAATTTACTTTTAAATGTTTTGCAGCATTTTGTTATTTATAGTATTTCTTGGAAATAGGTTGAGCTGCTATAAATTTCCGCTTGAGAATACAGATGACTTGCCCCTTATTTCCAAATAATGAACTATACAATTTAACTTATAATGGTACACCTATAGTAGTATTTAATTTAACAGAGTATTCTTTTTAAATGTCAGTGAGGGTGTAGGGATGTATAAGGAAACCTATACTGTGGTGGATGGCTGGGCTAGTTGGTCAGGGACTTAGGAGGAGCAAGATGGGAAGATTAGAGCCAACGGGATCAGAGGAAGACACTTCTGGAGGAATCTATGTACATGGGTACAAGATGTGGGCACAAAGATTGTGCTTCTTGTCAATGTCCACCAAGGACACCCACCTTCGAAGACATATTCAAGAGCAAAAAGGGAAGGATGACTTAGTTGGAGCTCTTAGCTGGCCACCTTCTGTTACAACTCCAGTGTTTGTTTGCTTGATACATGAAGAAACAGCAAGGGCTCCCTCTCCCCGAGACTACCCTATGACCTAGCTCAACATTTGGCTGCCACCAACTGAGACCAGCACTGTGCAATATGGTGCCATCTCTGAGGAGCACACCTCTGGTGGCAACCTGGTTAACATCAGATCTCTTCTAGGCTGGAAGGGACAATGACTTGTTACTGACACCTGCCCCACATGTGGCTGTGCTTGTCCACCAACACCATTTTGTAAAGGCTCCTTGACTGCCTGATTTTCCACCTCAGAACAGAGGCCATATGAGAATGAGTGAGATGCAACAATAGGACCAAATAGTGGGATTCGTTAGTTCTTCCACATCCCATCCCATCCAAAAGCATCCAGCAAGGTCAAAGTTTGAAATGGCCCATTAGAACCTCAGCCCTTGCACTGTCTTGGGAACAACTTTCAGGGTTAACACATTCTCATTCCCCCAGGCTGCAATCTATGTGCTGGACCAGAGCATTCGGGTCCTGGAGTCAGGGACAGAGCTGACTGTGCCTTTTTCCCCCATCACTCAGTGGGGAGCCAGATGCATCCTTGCAACTTGAGGTCCTATTGGATCGAAGGTCCTGGTCCCTGGAAAATGAACACTGCACTAGGGGAAGAAGTAAGGTTTCAGCTTCTGTGGATTTATTTTGTCCTTTTTACAACTTCTCAACTTGCATAGATCTAATTTGTAACCTTTATTTTTTCTCTAACATTAGCCTTTAAGACTATAAATGCCTAAAGACTGATATGGTGATATTGTCATTATCTTGCATTTCTGCACACTAAGTGATTTTTACCATGGTTTCTTCTTTTGCATATGAATTATTTAAAAGTTAGTTCATGACCCTGGCTGGTGTAACTCAGTGCATTGGCACTGGCCTGGGAACCCAAAAGTCACTGGTTCGATTCCCTACGCAGGGCACATAACCAGGTTGCAAGCCAGGTCTCCAGCCAGGTCCATAGCTGGAGGCCGGTGAAAGTCAACCATACATTGATGCTTCTCTCTCTTTCTTCCTTCCTCCCTGACCTTCTCTTTGAAAATAATAAATAAAAAAATCTTTTAAAAAGTTCATGTCTCTCCAAATATGGCATTTTTCTAATTTTCTCTTGGTTAATACTTTCTAATTTAATTATACTGTAGCCAGAGAGTGATTGTTCCTTCGAGATTTGGTGAAATATGCTCTATGGAGTCTTTTTCCATGACAGTTCTTTAAACTGTGATATTTTAAGTGATATTTAAAACAATCTGTACTTCACAGCTGTTGTTCTATTTCTGCCCCCAAGTTAAGCTAGTTGGCTGCAGAGTTTAGTCAATATGGTAACATCATGATATAAATATTACAGAAAGTAATATGGAGAACATCCCATGATGTGCATTTGTCCTTATAGTTTGGTCCATTTTTAAAATTTATATACAGTATTTTTGATGCTGTTTAGTTAGGTTCACACATATTTGTATCTTTTTTATGCTACTGGTGAATTAAACCTTTTTCTTTTTTTTTTTTTAAGATTGTATTTAATTATTTCTAGAAAGAGGGGAAGGGAGAGAGGCAGAGAGGGAGAGAGACATCAATGTATGGTTGCCTTTCACCTGCCTCCAGCCATAGACCTGACTGGAGACCTGGTTTGCAACCTTGTTATGTGCCCTGGCTGGGGAATCGAACCTGAGACCTTTGGGTTCGCAGGCCGGCGCCTTACCCACTGTGCTACCAGCCAGGGCCTAAACCTTTTTTCATAATGCAGTGATCCTCTTTATTGCTAGTGATGCCTTTTGCCTTAAATTCTATTTTGTCTGATAATAACATGACTATATATACTTTCCTTTATGTTAGTTTGTCTAAATATATTCTTTTGTGTTCTTTTACTTTAAATCTTTCAGGAAATCAAATATTTAGATGTGTTTTTTTTATCAACCTTATTAAAGCTATATTTTCTAGAATCCATTCTGAAAATCCTTCTCTTTTAAGTGAAAATTTTCAGTTATCTGTATTGTATCTATTTTATATAATCTATATGGTCCTTCAAACTGTTCGTGGACATTTGAATACATTAACCTCACATCCCTCCCCCAGGTATTGTTCATCTCATTATTTTTAGCCCAGCAGACATATTAGAGTGTCTTACATCATCAATGTTCTTCATGCATTCCTGTATCTCCAGTCTTTCTTCTGAATTGCTTTCCTTCTGTCTAAAGTACATCCTTTAGAATTTACTAAGCCCTCTTGGGAGCAAGTGCAGTATTTTAACCTGAAAACATTTTTACCCAGCAGGCTTGAGACTGCTGTCCTTGGAAAGGCCTGCTTGCAAGGCTAGCCCTTGGTGGCATCTAGCCCTTGATTTTGGAGGGGTTCCCACTATTCTGTGACTGATGAGTGGCTCACAGTGCCTACCCATCTGAACAATATAGTTTATGCTGGCCATCCACTTTCCCGCTGGGAGTCTGGAGTTTGGGTATATGCTAGACAAGTGATACATGCTACATGACCAGTTCCCAATAAAAACCTTACACTTATGTGGAGCCTCTAATGAGCTTCCCTGGTGGATATTTCACATGGGATATCACAACTCGCTGCTGGAAGACTAAACTGAGTCCTGTGAGACTTTCCTGGGAGAGTGTGGTTTCCTCCTGATGCTGCTCCATGAACCTTTTCCCTTCGTTGATTTTGCATTGTATCTTTTCACTATAATAAACCACGATGGGGAGTCACCCAGTGAACTGCTAGGCCTAGGTGGTCCTGGGGGCTGCTGACATAGTCTCTATCTCAGAACACTGGATATGTTCCATTTGTCATCTTCTGGCAAGAAGTGAGCTGTAGGTCTAGAGGTGTTATCCCTACCTTCTCAGCTTTGGCACAGTGACTGGCATATGGTAGGAATGCAAATACCTCTCCAAAGGATAGAGAAAGGGAATATATAGAAGAGACTTGGGGTTTTTAAATAACCAGAGACTTTCCCAGCCACCATAACTCATGTCCTGGGGCTGCCTGAAAGATTATTCAGGCCTAAAACTGAGCAAGAAGCCATCCCCAAGGGTTAGCATATTTAGGGAGAAGACGGGCAGCTCTGAGGCATTTGCCTATGTCTGCTGGACTCGTAATAACGCCTCATGGCAGGTTAAATGGGGGCTGCACAGGCTGGGAGCCTTAGTAGCTGAGGGTCAAGCATTGTTGGGATGCTGGTGATGGGGAGGGGAGTTGAGGGCCAATAGTAGAAAGGCTAGAGGAGGCTGGATAGCCTTGCTTAATTTTAGGTGAGAAGGAGCGCAGGCCTCCATTTGCAATGGCTGGGATCTGCAGGCGATATCAGGCCCCGGGCCAGGGGAGAAAATTGGGTCTCAGCTGAAAGGTTTACAGAAGTAATCCTTTCATTATCTGCCAGCTCTCTGGCCTAGTCCATCCTGGGGAGGGGTGAGGGCAAGGACCAGGAGTGAACACAAATTCCCAGACCACGTGTCCCTAAAAGGAATCCAAGTGCTTCTGAGTAAGTGCCAATGAACACTTAGTTGGTATACTCCTGCTTGTGACGTTGCAAGATATTTTTCACCTATTCCAGACTCGCTCTCAGCGTCCCTAATTCTACCCCACTCCCGCCTTGATTATAATCAGGGTGTGGGACAGTGACATCCTGGTAGGGATGAAGAAGAGCCCTTTGCCAGACTGCCGACTGCTGTTGCGTACCTGCCCTAAGGAAGCCAACAAGATGCATCTTCAGGCTGATGTAACACGTGGAGCTACTCTTTGGTTCCATTTGTCGTCAGCCAACTGTCTTCTATTAGTATGCGGTGGTCCCCTTCATCCATGCAGGACGTATTCCAAGACCCTCTGTGAACACCTGAAACCACAGACATGATCAAACTTTATACATACATACCTATGATAAAGGTTAATTATAAATTAGGAATTGTAAGAAGTTAATGCAACAACTATATAAAATAGAACAATTATAACGCTATATGTAATATTGTAAGAGGTATGTGAATATGGTCTTTCTCTTTAAAAATATCTTATTGTGCTGTATGTACAGCCTGGAGACCCTGGACAAAGGGATGACTCATGTTCCAGGCAGGATGGAGCAGAGCACGGCAGGACAGAGAAGATCTCATCATATTCCTCAGATCATTGCGCATTTTAAAGCTTATTGAGTTGTTTATTTTTGGGATTTTTAATTTAATGTTTCCAGACCACAGTTGACTGTGGGTAGCTGAAATTGCTGGAACAAACAAACCCGTATAAGAAGAGCCGACTGTGCACCTGGTTTGTGCAGGAACCAGGTGTGATTTCAGTTGGGAGGTGGCAGGCACCGCCTCCCCTGCATTATTTCATCTTGTTGGGGGTGCTCGTCCGTGCCACACCCCGCTCGGTGTCAAAACATTTTTGATATGTTACTTTGATCGGTGAGCAGTTCCAGAGGCTTCCATTTGACCTTTCCCTACAGGCTGAGGACCATGCAGAGGTTATTTCAGCTATCAAGCGTGTCCTCTCAGCTTATGTGTTTATAGATGGGAAAGTGACCATCAGGAGGACCCACTGCTGAAATAGACCCCCTGTGTCTTGGCCTGGCAGAGGTCTCCATTTATTTCCTGCCCCCTGTAATGATGCTTCAAGTCTCTGGTTTTCTGAGTAAATTCCCATCCAATGGTTCTTTAAATGTCTGGTTGTGCCCTTGTCTTCACGTCTAGTTACCTAAGCACATGATGTCCGGGTCTCTTTGGAGAAGGACGGAGGGGTCATAACCATTGCATTTGCCGCGATGATGTAGGATCCTTCTTCGTGCAGCCCTGTCATTAAAGGTCTGAAGACTAGGCAAAGGATCATAATTTATTAGGATGCTGCCTTGAATCTTTATCACCCACCCAGATTCCCTTTGGTTACATAGATGCAGCTCCATCTTGCCCCCAGGGAGCACGTGCCATCCTCTCTGGAAGCAGACTCTTGGAGCTGGCTCCATGACCTCTGTTCCTGCCATGTGTTACAGTCATCCCACGTGCTTCTCTGGCATTGAGTGTTGTCACCTGGCTTCTATTATTTCAGGATCCTGTGACCCACCCCCCAACACCCCCATCAGGGTCAGGAGTACAGTTCTGCAACAGCATCTCCCACCACCAGCCCAGGGAAGAGCCACCTCAGAGCTTCTCCCTGATGCTGGTGGCCCCTTCCACCAGTACATTCTTTAGCCCTTGGGTGGAGAGGATGTTCTCCAGGCCCTCCTGGGGACCACAGCCATCTGGGGGCTGTTCTGTCCTCAGTAGCCTATGTACTCTAGTATGCCCACTTCCCTGAGCCTGTTGACCCTTCCATCCACTATTTGTCACGGCTCTGCTGGCAGCTCTGTGAACACAGCTTTCTCTGAGCTTGCACGAGCCAAACCATGGAGCAGCAGAAGTACATCCAGTGCCTTGCCAGGTGTTAAATCCTGTATCACAGGACGGTGCTACCAAATCAACAAATGCCTTTGCCCAACTTTATGTTTGTCTCACTCCATGCAGCACGAGGAGATCCAGTCCCCTGTCTGTCCCCTAGCTCCTGCTGGTCCCATTGCCCTTGGCCTGCCACTCCTTTTGGTGTATACTTCTGGCCCCCTTGGCAGGAGCCGGACTTTCCTGTCAAGCAGCCGAGCAGGCCCTGAGCAACAGCATGGTGGCTTCAGCTGGGAAGGGTCAAGCACAGAGCGGGGCAAGGTGGATGTGTTTGGGTGGTAAAGAAACAATGAGCCCTCTTCCAGATTAGAGAGCTTTTGCTTATCTGGAAACAGACTGTATCAGCAGTCAGAGGTACCAGATCCCTATGGTCCTTGCACTGGGTGACACCAAACATAAGGGGCCAAATGACAGTAACATGGATAATGGTGAACCTGTATTGAGCTATAGCTCCACTCAAGGGAGTGAGGGACGGAAGGCAATATTCTAGGTGGCCCCTGGGAGCCCCCTTCCGGCCGCACAGGCCCCATAGTCTCCTCCCCTTGAGTGTGGGTACCACCCTAAACTTCAGAATGCTGTGGGTGGGTAGCGGATGTACACCCAGAATATGGGTGTGTCAACTTACCCTCATCCCCAGTACTGTATGCCTTTTTCTTAAATCCTCACCTGAGGATATTTTTTATTGACTTTAGAGAAAAGAGAAGGGAGAAAGAGAAAGAGAGACAGAGAGAGGGAAAGACAACCAGAGAGAGATTGGTTGCCTCCTGTACATGCCCTGAGTGGGGATCAAACCCCATACCTTCCCTTGTTCAGAACAGTGCTCCAACCAACAGCCAAACCAGCCAGGGCCCATGTGGTTTTTTTTTTTTTTTTTGAAGAATGTCTTATCTTTTCTTTTTAAAAAAGATTTTATTTATTATTTTTAGAGAGACGGGAAGGGAGAGAGGCAGAGAGGGAGAGAGACATGAGTGTATGATTGCCTTTCACCTGCCTCCAGCTATGGACCTGGCTGGAGATCTGGCTTGCAACCTGGTTATGTGCCCTTGGCTGGGAATCGAACCAGTGACCTTTGGGTTCACAGGCTGGCACCTTATCCACTGTGCCACCAGCCAGGGCTAGCCATGTGCTTTTTACACTGTCCAAGCAGGTGATGTCAATGCAGAGGCTGTGCAAATCACCAGGCCTCTGTCTTCCAAATATTTATAGAAGTAAAGTCTGCAATGTCGCCGGGGGCACAGAATTGCTTTGAGAACATTATTGCATAGGAGGCCCTTTCAAGGAGTTCAGTTGGCCATTTTTACTATAATAGAGCTTGTTCCTCTGACCAAGGAAGTAAGACTTCGAAACAGGCATTCAGTGTGTCTGGGGCCTTAGCCGACCCTCTGGGAGATGGACTTTGGCCAAGACTTGTCCTGTCTCCCTCCTGACTTCCCTGAGCCTCTCTGTTCAGTGAGTCACGGTGCTCCAGGGATTAGGTTCAGATAAGCACCAATACCTACAAGTGGCTTTCAGTGGGCACAGACTGCTCCTCTCTTTTACTTAGGTAGGCCCTGAGCATGTTTGCTCTTCTGTAAGTTAAAGCCAAAAATATTATTCTGATTGTTGTTTGCACTGATGTGATAAGATTATATGCCAAGTGCTCTACCCGCTGCCTAGAGTACAGCCTGACAACCATCAGTACATTCACTTTAGAAAAGTATACAGAGGAATAGAAATATATATTACTATTTAGCAGTACATTAATAACTCAGCTTATGCATTTTTAATTAAACCTCATGTTTAATTAAGGGAGAGAGAAAGAGAGGGAGAGGAACAGAGGTGAGATAGAAACTGATTGGTTGCTTCTTATGTGCATCCTGAGCAGGACCAAACCCAAAACCTAGACATGAACCCAGACTGAGAATCAAAGCTTTGTGGGATAATACCCAACCAACTGAGCCATGCTAGTCAGGGCTTAATTTGTCAAATTTTAATAAAACAGAATTTAGGGACATGAATTTAGGACCAGGTCAACCATCAGGTTGAATGAATATTCTTACATGACAGATTGAATTGTCTAAGGCCCAAAGAGTCAAATGACTTGAGGCTTATTTGCAAATAATAAATAATTGAACTATAAGATCTATCATTTACTTCTTAAAATATAACCTGTATCCTTAGTTTAGGATTTAACTTGGAAAAATTTTCAAAACTCTGTAGGACTAGAAAATATATGTTGTGACCATAACTGATAAGCATGTGAATTCATGAAGCGGAGCCAATGTTGAGGTTTGTTCAACCTTGGCTTTCCAGGCCCCGATCCTAAAGTTTCTCATCGCACAGACCAGGACCAGGGCCCGAGTATCTGCCTTTCTGCCAAGCTCCCAGGCCATGCTGACCCTGATGCTGCCGGTTCACAAAGCATACGGAGAACCCAGCATAAATGGAGATGGGCAGTTCCCACCCCAACACCCTCTTTGGAAGTTCCCCAGGGCCAATCACCACCCTTGCCTGGTCACGGAGGGCCAGCCCCCCAGTACCTAGGAGTGCGGTGTTCATAAGGATCTACAATAGAAAAAGGTAACAGATTTTCTGGGAGCAAGAGAATAAATGGGGGAAAGAGTGCTAGTGGGCATTACTTTTTATTGACTCTGTTCAGCCCTCTGAATTTTTCCTACCTACTGTTTAAAACAAGACAACAGACTCGAAATGGAGTCAGTGATGCTAAACCCCCTGTCACCAAACTGACACTTCATTCGTTTCAGCTTTCCCAGAGATGGAATCTCAAACCAGTCAACAAGCACTCTCCCGATCACCCTAATTTGAGCAACCTGCCTGAGCGATCCCTGCCATGCGCCCCCACCACCAAGGAAAACGACCTTGCAGTAAACAATGCATTTTTCTGCCAGTCATGACTTCCTTGTTCCTACTCCCTTCTGGCTATAAAAGTCCTTCATTCTGCCCAGCTCCTCAGAGCTTCTTTCTGTCTGCTAGGTGGGAAGCTGCTGATTTGAACAGACTTTTGTTCACTCTTAACATTTTTAATATGCCTCAGTTTCTTTTTTTTAAACTATATATTTTACATAGTGAACCAAAATAAGTTAGATCCCTATATATTTTTTTTAGATCCCAATTTTTTATTAGAAAAAACACATTGTAAGGAAAACAAGCATAAAAGGAACAAACAAGGAGCGCATGCACCAGCGCGAGCACGAAACTAATTAAGCTGGACCTTGAGTCAGCCTTGAAAACACCTCCGGTGTACTGAGCACCCATCCTACTGAGGGCCCTGGGCCTATACCGGAGGCCCCACCCCAAGCTCACCCTAGCTCTCCCTCTTGGAAACCAGAAGTTTCTGCCCTTCCTACTGGCTCATCTTATTTACATGTGTCAAGTAACAACAGTTACCAATAATGGGATGGGATTGGAGTGTAGACAGGCCTATGGCTGCTTCCAGAAGTAGAGAATATCTTTAAGTCCAATGAACTAAAGGCCAGATGAGAATCTGGGTGTCCAAAAGGGAGACACAGGGCATTTGGAGAGAGGGAGAAGCTGTGGACTAGTTATGAGTTATGACATGATTTGTAAGCCTCTCCGAGGAGCGCAGAGGGCGGGATTAGAGGAATCAGCAGGGAGGCCTCCAGCAGGGCTGGACACCAGGTGAGGCAGCTCGGGGCTGGGAGACCTGAGCAGAGGACCCCTCTGTCGGAGGAATTTCAGGAAGAGGGATAATATATTCTCACTGCTCTCCTAAACGAAGCCGGGAGCAATTTCTACCCCAGGAAACTGCTGACCCACTTACTCATCCAATCCATGTTTATTGAGCCCATTGTTGTGTCAGGCCCTAAATCAAAAAAATCACTGTGGTCAAATACGGAAGACTTAAGTGACCCCAAAATGTCTCTCTAAAGATCTTTGAGGAGGCACTAATACCACAGGGAGAAGCCAAGGCTTCCTGGGACAGACGGTGGCAGGAGAGTAGCAGGCCCCCTCTTCACCTTCTCCAACCTCGGATGTGGAGTAGCCAGGAGAGGGGAGCCTCTTTGCCGCTGGGTTTTTCTGTTGCCTCCGACCCCACAGCAGCTGCTGTGCTTGCCCAGCAGAGGGCAGCTGGGGCCCAAGCACCACTTTTCTAGTGACCTGCTTCAGAAACAGGACAGATGGGTGCCTTGCCCCTTGCTGTCTGCCCACAGATGAGGCACAAAACCGACTTGCTGGCTGCAGCTGCCCTGGAGAAACAGGACACCCCGTGATGAGGAGCAGTTTTGAATTCTCCCTGAGCTGTGTGTGTGTCCTGCCTGGAAGCTGCTAGGTCCCTGCACTCTGCCTTGCTCACCTTTGAGAGGATTCTGAGAA
Organism: Noctilio leporinus; assembly: GCA_004026585.1. NCBI lineage: Eukaryota > Metazoa > Chordata > Mammalia > Chiroptera > Noctilionidae > Noctilio > Noctilio leporinus. The sequence goes on along the minus strand of PVIW01014018.1, from coordinate 9,615 downwards.
AGTGTCACAGGCGGGGAAAGGTAACCAGGTTCTTGGTGATCGTGGACAAAGAATTGAACTGAACACACAGAATTTATAAGCAGAGAGAGAGAGAGAGAAAGAGAGAGAGAGAGAGCGAGAGAGCACATTTCCTAAACCACAGTACGTGCCCCAGATTATGGGAGCAGACCAATTCCAAGAAGAGATTGGCCCCCAGGAGGAGAGGGATTCTCTTCTTATAGGATATAAGATATTTCCTGGTTAGTTTTGGCAGGCTTTTATTGCACATGTGTGAGTAGTCATATTACTTTTAAGCTTCTGTGCATGTGGTCTCCCATGAATTTCTTTGGGGATGGGGTAGGGGACCACAATGATAGTTTATTATAATTATACTATAATGAAGTGGGGATAATGCAGCACTTTTTGTGCAGGTGCAGTCATAATTCATCATGATCCAATGCTTTTCCAGGAAGCTGGACAACCAGTCTTAGAATAGGGTCTTTGTTCTGTATGGATGTCCTTTGTCTTAGTCCTGGGTCACCTCTGGAGTTTCCTTGACTATCTCCTGCCTCAACTCCCCCTGAAAGGCATGGTTTTCAAAAATCTTTTTGGGGTTGTTGAAGGGCTATGATCCTTCTCCTGTAACTTCTTCTGGTTTAGATGGGCAGTAGTCCCTGCCTATCAAGAACACAGGACTCTCACCCTATTCTATCTAGAGGTTGGAGAGGAACTCCTGAGACTGTCAGGGACACTATAAGTTGGTCAGCTTCAGCATCACCCTTAGGGATTGGTTGGAAACCCTGGTGCATCATCGTCTTGATATGGAGCTGCTTATATCTAGAAAATACAAATTTAACAAGTAAATTAAGCAAACAAGGTCCTAAAAGTAATAAGAACAGCAATTTTTTAAAAAGATTTTATTTATTATTTCTAGAGAGAGGGGAAGGGAAAGAGGCAGAGAGGGAGAGAAGAATCAATGTATGGTTGCCTTTTACCTGCCTCCAGCCACAGACCTGGCTGGAGACCTGGCCCTGCAACCTGATTATGTGCCCTGGCTGGGGAATCAAACCAGTGACCTTTGGGTTCGCAGGCCGGCACCTTATCCACTGTGCTACCAACCAGGGCAGAACAGCAATTTTATTAAGGGACCTAGGAGGGGTGGTAGCGATGTTAAGCTAGGGAGCCAGGAGGTCAGGGTATCTCTAATTCCTTAGCCCTGTTTGTTGTATTTATGTAGCCACTCTGCCTGTTCATAACTTTTTCTTATGTTAGTTTCAACATTCCAGAATTATTTACAAAGTGCAGAAGGTCTTACTGATGATAGCACATATCCCACTTTGTTCAGCTAGATGATAGTCAAGGGTGAGGTGGTTATCCATGACTATATTTGCCAGCAAACCTACTGATCTTGATAGTCCAGCTAGAGCATCACAGTTTCACCGGAGACTTCTATAAACTTAGCGAGTTCCCCTAGGCTGGCCTCATGGCCGGCAAAGTCACCGCAGAGGGCTACAGTGGCTAACGTGGCAGCAGTTTCCTCTACTGCTATTCAAAAGCTCACTTTTTTCCTGCTGAGGGACTGCCTTCCAGGACCCTGGGTTATGTTTATAACAGTAAAGGTTTGAGGTGTCAGGATCCCTAAGGTATAGGCACCCCCCTAGTTAGAGTTGCTGAGATGTGTATAAGCAATGATTTCTTGAAGTTCTGAGTGGCCTGTTAGCCAGTTAGTGGGAGTTATGAATAGCCAGACAAGGCCCAGGGGTGCTGCAATGACTGTGGCCTTGGTGGAGCTATATTTGTTAAGGAGGGCGTATGGCAAGGGGGAAAGGCAATCCTTAGGGGGCCTAAACTATTTCCCTGATCTTGCCTTTTCACAGGGGGTGGTAGAAATTTTGCTAATACCCCTCAAAGTGATTGGCCCAATTTCCAACCAGGATATTCCATAGTGTCATTGTTTTCTGCATTAATAGTTTTGTCGAAGTAACAATGGGTATCAGGAGGAATTAATTAGCATAATTTGGGTAGCATACTACATGTGAGCAATTTAAAGGTTTAAAAATTTCTCCCTCAGAAAGATTCTCTAGAAAGCTGGAATTTGAAAGAGAAGCCTGGGCTTTGGATGGGTTAATGGCTCTGGTATGAGTATTGTTATAACATGGGGTGCGTCCTATAGTACTGCTGCATTTAAGAGAGGTCCTGGAGGAATTAAATGGCTTTAATTCTAGCAGGGTCATATGGAAGCACAAAGGAGGGTTCCATTCCCATTGGACTCTTAAGGAAAAAGAGGAATACATGTAATTACTGGACGAGTTTAAAGCATTGATTAAGGATTCACTAGCTACCGGTTAGACTTTTATATGAATATTATACCTGGAAGGAGTTTCTGGGTTAGGATGACATACAACTTTGGGCCAAGTTTTCCCCTGCTGCTAAGATTCAAGAAGCATTTACTAAGAATTTTCATCCCATTCCCCTTTACCTGGTATGGGTAAGTGAAGAATGGTTTAATAGAAACAACAAAGAGCTTTTCATTTTGGATACTTAGGAGTCCATCCTGAAGAAAGTAAATAAGCACCCGTATAGACAACCAGTGCTAATAGAAAATTCTCAACATCATTAATCATTACTTACCTTTTGGGGCTTTCTCCTTTTAAACAGGAAGCTGAGGTCCTCCAGTGGCTCGAAGGTATAATCTGGGCTTTGGGTATCCAGCTGGGCCTGGGTCAGATTGGAATCAGTGAGAGCTGGCTTTACCCTGGAAATATGAACAGAGCTATTGATCCCTTAAAGTTTTACAGCCATGGGGGTCCTCACAACTACCTGGTAGGGTCCTTTCCATTTAGGGCTGAGTAGGTCTGCTGGTGATTCCCCTTTCCAAGTTTCAAGGAGTTCCCTATCCCCTGGAGGCTTGAATGTTCCCTTTTGGGGCTGGTAAAACGTTCCCACATTCCTGTAAAGTTGTTTGTACTTGTCCTAAGTTATTGTACACTTAACTGCTTGATAGGTCTCTGCATCAAAGATTCAATCTAGAGTTTAAAAAGTTGGCTATACAGCATTTTGAATGAGCAGAGCCTAGTGTTGGCCTTAAGGCAGTCCCTAATTCTCATAAAGGGTACAAGTAGCCACTTAGCTCAGCTCTCAGAAGCGTCCTGACAAAGTTTTGCTCAAGTCCTTTTCAAGGTTTGATTCACCAGCTCTACCTTCCCAGAGGACTGTGATCTCCAAGCAGAGTGGAGTTAATATTTTATGCCTAGATCTTCAGAGGCTGCTTGAGTGATCCTAGAAGTGAAGGATGACCCATTATCACTTTGTAGGGATTGTCGTAGGAGACCAAACCAAGGTATTATTTCCTTTAGGAGAGATTTTGCTACTTCCGTGACCTTCTCTGTCCTTGCTGGAAAAGCCTCAATCCATCCAGTAAAGGTATCTATGAAGACTAGTAGGTATTTATATCTTCTACAAGAAGGCATTTTGGTAAAATCAACCTGCCAGTCTTCTCCCGGATAGGTTCCTCTTCTCTAAATAGGTTCTGTCATCGGGGACAGGGATAGCTTTTGCTCAGGGTTGTTGTAGGCACAGAGTACAAACCTGGCAAACATTCTTTACAGCAGTTGCTATTCCTCTGCCTGTGAATAATTTATTAACCATTGTCGTTGTAACATCCCCTCTAATGTGGAAGGGGTCATGCAAAGCCTTTAAGAATTTCCACTGGGAGGCCTGGGGAAGGAAGAGTTTCTGGCCAATACACGAGGTCAATGTCTATGTAGTTACAACAGTTTGTGTGGCCCATATTTTTATGACAGACCTTCGTATATCCAAGATCCTTCATTGATACTCCCTTGTTTCAAAGCCCCAGATATTTCCTCAGATGTACACCTGGGCTTGATATCTGAGCCATTTACAGAGGGGAATAAGGCCATTTGTTTGGCAGTTCCTAGCACTGCCTCCTTTTCCCCTGGTTTCTTGGTCTGCTCTCCTATTTCCCTGGGAGATAGGGGACACATCCTTTTGATGATCTCTGCAATGCATGACTGCCACTTGTTCCAGGAGCTTAACTGCTTCCAACGGAGTTAGGATTTCTGGTCCATGTTTAATAGGGAAATTCTTAGCAGGGAGGACCCCTCTTTCTTTTCATGTGATGACAAGAACGTGCAGAACAAGGAAGGCATGTTTGGAATCTTTATAGATATTAATCCTTTTTCCTTGTTCTAGAATAAGAGCTTGGGTAAGGACCATAATTTCAGCCTTTTGGGCGGAAGTCAAGGTTGGAAGGGGCCGTGCCTTGATGATCATATAAACTAACTACTGCATATCCTGCCTCTCGCTGCCCATTCTGTACAAAGCTGCTCCGATCAGTGAACTACTCATCAGGGTTTTGTAAGGGTTGATCTAGCAAGTCAGTCCTGCTGGAGTGAATAAGATCAGTAATTTCTGAGCGGAAATGGGTCAAATCTGGGGATGATTCTGTGGCATTAAGGAGGCTGGATTTAAGATATTACACGTTTTTATAATTAATTCAGGATTGTTCAGATGAAGTACCTAATATTTGGTCAATCTATTTCCTGTTAGCCAGAGATGCCCTTTTATTTCTAATACTCCTTGTACCTGATCTGGATTAAGACCTCTAAATTCTGCGGGAGAGTTAACTTGCAGCTTCTTTGGCTAACACAACCGTGGCTGCAACAGCTATTATACATGGTGGCCACCCAGTTGCTACGTGGTCTAGCTTTTTAGAGAAATATGCAACCAGTCAACCAGTCCAGGTTCATTCCCTAGTCATTGGATGAAGACCCTCTAAGGCTATTCCTTGCGTCTTTTTGTATAAAAAGAAAGATTTGTTTAAGTTAAGGATGTCTGAAGCCAGGACTTGACGAGGAATTTGGTGATTTTATTAAAGGCCTGATCATGTTTTTTCTTTTTCCATGTAAAAGGTTCAATGTCTGGTCCCTTAGCTTTGTATGAAGGTTTAGTGATTAGTCCAAAGTTGGGGATCCAAATTCTGCAAAATCCTGCCACTCCTAAAAAGGAGTGAAGCTGCTGTTCAGTAGCAGATAAAGTTAATTTAGCAATGGTTTTAATCCTCTCCTGTGATAGTTGTCCAGACCCAAGAGTCAAATATACCTAAGTAATTTACTTTTTGTTTGGTCATCTGAGCCTTCTTTGATACTCCATATCCTTCTTCAGCCTAGGAAATTCAGAGTTTGGATGGTATTTTGATCAGAAGCCTTTTTGGAGGGGCTGCAGATTAATATATCATCTATATATTATAAAACAGCTCCTCCTTGTAACAGTAGCTCTCTAAGATCCTTTTCTAATAAATACTTTAGCAAAAAGATGGCACTGTCCCTGAATCCTTGTGATAATATAGTCTAAGTGGATTGCTGGTGTATCATCGTCTTTGGATCAGTTTACTCAAAAGCAAATAAATACTGAGAGTCAGGATGAAAAGAGATGTGAAAAAAAAGAGGGGGCGGGGCATCTTCAAATCTAATACCGAATACCACTGGGTCAGTAAAGAACTGCTATTTCATTGACAAACCTTAGATCCTGAACTAGTCTAACTCTCTCATGGGTTTTATCACAGACAAGATGGGAGTGTTGCAAGGAGATTGACAAGGAACTGTGAGCCCATATTGTATAAATTTTGTTATGATAGGCCACAACCCTTCCAAAGCCTCTTGCTTAGTAAGATACTTCTTACTGTGAGGAAAGTGTAACTGGGCTTTAATTGAATGTTAAGTGGTAACATAGTCTTCACTCTTCTCGGAATCCCTGATTCCCAAAGTGGCAGGTTTACTGCGTCCAGAACTGAACTTGGGATCTCCTTCTGGTTTTGGCTCCTACTGATTACTGTGATCTTGCTTAACTCAAGTGGCTCTGCGGGGAACAAGAAGATGACTCCCATGCAGGCTAAAAGGTCTTGGTCTAACAGAGGGATCAGGCACTGAGCAACAATAAGAAAAGGAGCATTTGAATATTTGACTCTCAAATTAACAAGTAGTAGGGAGTGTGTAGAAATAGGTCTGAAATTTCCCCAGAAGATTTCCTTCAACCCTCATTACTTAGCTGATTTGGAGGAAAGAGGTCTAAGAGTGAGAATTAAGGACAGAACAAGTAGCCCCAGTATCAATAAGAAAGTTGATTTTCTTACCTGCCACGTTCAGAGTTACTGGGGTTCCTTGGTAGAGATGGAAGTATTAGTTATTCCCTGGGACGAATCTGTTCCCTGGGCACCCTCAATCCTTCGGTGTAGGTATGACCTTGGCTGATAACCCTTTTACATTCTGGAAATGGGCACCATCTCTCTTCCAGTGCCAGGGGTCAGAACTGATGTTCTTGCATAGAAGACAAGGTTCTGCTGGTGGCGGAGCACAGTTCTTCGCTCAATGTCTGAGGTGCTTGTACTTATAACAGGTCTTTCGCCACTGAGTCTTTTGAGGCCTCCAGGAACTCACCTGGTGGGGCTGGCTTCTGTCAATAGCACTACTCAAGGCTATTGCAAGGAGCTCAACTTGCTTCTTCCTTTCTTTCTTTCTCTGCTTTCTTTCCTCTAAATCCCCATTGTTAAAGACTGAAAAGGCCAGATCCAGGAGCTGGTGTGGGGGATGGGGGATGCCTGTGGGCATATTTGTAGTTTCTGAATCTTCTTAAGAATATCTGGGGCAAATTGGTTTATAAAATGTTGTCCTATCAAGATTTGACCCTCCAAGGAGGATAGATTCACGTTCATACACTTTTGGAGGGTTTCTTCTAATCTGTTTCTGAAGAGACCTGGGTTCTCTTCCTTGGCCTGGGTGATCTCTCTGATCTTTTCATAGTTTACAGATTTATGGATATAGTTTCACATTTTTCTCCTAACAGGCAACCTATCATTGCATCCCTACATCAGATTACTGCCTGAGTGTTGTATTTCCTGCTGGGACCCTGGCCTGGAGAGCCTGGACAGCAGGCTGGTTAGCATTGGGATTTTGGGTATGCAATTGGTCTGCAGGTTTAAATCTCTCCATGACCTATCAAAGACCAAAGTAAGAGTTTGGAAATTACTAGTGAACCATGTAGGGTCCTTCGAGAAACCTCCTAGCCTCTCTTGCACTGTTGTAGACCCATTATAGAGAAAGGCACTTGTACTCTTGTAGGGCCTTTAGAACATGATACCTGCCTCAAGGGTAGAAGTAAGGAGTGGTAGCCCCATTTCTAGTATGTCCTGCTGGGCTGGGTTTTTCCTCAGCTGGTTACTTTGGGTAAACTGGTGAGTAAGATGGTGGAGAGGTTGGTCTCCCTGAAGTAGGATCAGAGAGTCCTGAGCTCTGGAGTCCACCTAATTCCTCCTGAGACAGAGGTGGGGAACTAAGGATGGTATCTCCTAATTGATCAACGCTTGGGCCCATAGGTTCGGTCTAGGTGGATCCAGAGCAATACGAGGGATCTCTGTACAGAGCCATAAAGGCCTGCAGGTATGGAATTTTGGGCCGTTTGTCTTCCCTCTGGTAGGATTGTGGTATGGCCTTATAATTATTAGGCCATACCTCTCTGTCCCTTAATTTGTACTGGGGTCATGAAGTATTACAGAAGAAAACTAACTTCTTCTTCTTCTTCTTTTTAAAAGATTTTATTTATTATTTTTAGAGAGAGGGGAAGGGAGAGAGGCAGAAAAGGAGAGAAACATCAACATATGTTTGCCTTTCACCTGCCTCCAGCTTCAGACCTGGTTGGAGACCTGGTTTGCAACCTGGTTATGTGCCCTGGCTGGGGAATTGAACCAGCGACCTTTGGGTTCTCAGGCCAGCACCTATCCAGTGAGCTACCAACCAGGGCCTTTAACTTCTTTTAAAAAAATTTAGGGTCAAATTTACCCCAGTTTCTAAGAATGCAACCCATGGTAATTTGATAGGGCTAGAAGGTGTGGTTCCCATTTCAACCACAGTGATCCAAAGAGAAGAAAACAGAAAGATATGCCCTTGCAATCTAGAGGCATCCCTCTTTGCTTGCCTCAGAAGCTTTTCCTAGTTGGCCAAGGGGTGTCCCCTGAGATTCCACCATCCTATTAGGTGTCTCTCATGAAAGAGGCCCTGGTGAATGTCAGCCAACAGAAATCTAAAATACTTGAGAGCTGGATTGCCATGGACTCGCTCTATTTCTTTTCCCAGACTTGATTCAGACACTCTGAATTCCCTGGCCATTATCTGCATAATTCATGGTTCTAGTGAGTGTCCAGGCTGCGAAGAACTGTAGGGAGGGAACTATTCCTGCATCCTTGAGCAATTGCCTATAATAAAGACCCTAGACCCACTGCTTTACCCAGGTTGTTAATGTTTCCAGCCCTGTGTTCTCCATCTGCGGGGACCCTCATTCTTCTATAAGCCTTCAGGTCTGGGGTAAAGAATGTGCCTTACTAGCAAAATAGCTTCTGGCCTCATAACCCACCAAGGGGGGCAGCGAGATGACCTTTTTATAAAATGACCCTTTTCTCAATCACAAAGAGGACATGTGAGCATTCTTCTGATTTCTTCAGAGCTTTGAGAAATTGTACTTGAGTCTGAATGTTCCCCAGGAGGGACCTCAAGAGATGCCTAAAGGAGGTCTCTTCTTCACTCTGGAGTAGGTCTCATAGCAGGATGGCTGCCCTGGAGGGGAAGTTAAAATAGACATGAGTATACCTCTTTAGATTTTAAAATTCAGCTAATTGGGTAAGAGCAGCCCCACCTGACCATTTCTACTTAAAAATGACCAGCAGGGGCCTGTTAAGGGCCTCTGACTGATGTTGCTACTGGCCATCATATGTGTATACATGGCAAAGATGGGAGCGGCTCATTCCTGCAACTATTCTTGGCAATGGGACTATTGAAATAGATATTCTGCATGCAAATACATCAGGAACCCTTCCTATACAACAGGCAAGCAGGGTACAGGCACATGTATAAAGGCCAAAAGTCAGCTGGGGAGGACAAGCATAAAAGACTGTCTGTGGACCCTGGCTGGTAGCACAGTGGATAAGGCGCCCGCCTGCAAACCCAAAGGTCACAGGTTTGATTCCCCAGCCAGGGCACATAACCAGGTTGCAAATCAGGCCTCTAGTCAGGAGTTAGGTCTGTGGCTGGAGGCAGGTGAAAGGCAACCATACATTGATATCTCTCTCCCTCTCTGTCTCTCTCCCTTCCCCTCTTTCTAAAAATAATGAAATAAAATCTTAAAAAAAAAGAAAGACTGTCTGTGGGCCTGACAAGGAGATTGAAAAAGGAAGTCATAGTGCAGATGAGGCAGTAACCGATATCCCATTTGGAAGATCAAACTGTTACGGGAGGTTAGAAGCAGAAGACACGTTTTACCCTCCAACCTTGCTGTCCTGGGCCTGGTCTGGTTATATTCCCAGGTGTTCCAATACCACTGGAAACACTGTTAGCCTGAAAGGAAAAAAAATCCTTGGAATTCTATGCATTGTTTCCACTATCTGGGAAGAATAACCTTTTGATACTGTTTAAATCCCAAAGCCAGAAAGGAATCCCAAGGTCCTAAAGGAGGAAGCCCACTAATACCTTTAGGTATCCACACCCCCAAGTCCTGGAAAGTTGGCACCACCCTTTCAATAAGTGACTTCCCCTCTCTCCTCCCAACTATGTAAGTGCTCAGAACAAAAGG
>PVIW01014017.1:11337-25181 GCA_004026585.1 Noctilio leporinus | reverse complement strand
AAAAAAGGAGAATGTCACAAGAGAAAGAGAAATCAATATTAATAAAGAAAAGGTTTAGGTTTCTGTTTACCCTTTATGGTCTCTGTTTGGTCCAGGTGGAGCTAGGACCAGTGGGTTTTATCAGGGAGAAAAGAAAGGAGAAAGAAAGAAAGAAAGAAAGAAAGAAAAAAAAAAAAAAAAAAGGATGGTGGGAAAACATCACAAGACAAAGAGAAATCAATATTAATAAAGAAAGTTTTTAGCTGTGTGTTCCCCCTTTATGATTTCTGATTGGTCCAGGTAGAGCCAGAACCTGTGGGCTTTACCAGGAAGAAAGGGAAAAGAAAAATTAAAAAAAAAAAAAGAGGAAGGAAGAAAAGAATAAAGAAAGGATTTAGAAAGGTGGGGAAGGGAGGAATACTTAGATTGAGGACTGGGAATGCGTTATAGCCACAGATTGAATAGACTTTAATTCGAGAGTAGGGGAGGGTCTTGGATATTTAGGTGGATTGAGGTTTGGGGGGGATTAAGAATATGTGAGGAGTAACTTTTGCAAAGGATATGTTGGGGCTTAATAGTTCATATTGCTCTCGGTATAATTCAGGTGCTTGAGATTGGCAGCAATCCCTTTCCTCAGGCTGCCTCTTTTTCTTGGTCAGGACTTTACAGTCTATAGTCTATATTCTAGCTGGTCTTGGCACGTGGCAGGGCCTGTGATTGTCACAGTAGGGCTGATTCTGAGTGTCTATCCCCAGGTAGGCTGGGCCTTCCGCAGCCTGGCTGAGTTTTAGGGCTGCCGGTGTTCTGGAGTCCGCAGGGAGCCCCCTCCCACTCCTGGCAGAGGTTCCTGCCCAGGACGTGCACCCAGCACTTGTGCCAGGCATCCCGCTACTTTGCTGGTCCCTGTGATGACTGGCCCCACCCCCGCAGTTCCGGGAGGAGGCCGGGCCTGTCAGTCAACACTGTCAGGGGTCCACCTACACTGTCCCGCCCTTCCAGGGCGGGCACCACGCCTCCAAGCCAACCAGCTCTCCTCGGAGTCCTTTAAGCGGCCTCTGTGGTGAGCCCCTCCCAGGCATGGGCTGTGCGGCCTTTGTGTCCGGCAATGGCGGGTCAGTTACTCCCGTCACTTGTTCCGGCTTGTTGGCTCGCCGTTTGGAGTTTCCCGTGGAGCCTGGGGGCCTGTGTGGTTGAGCAGGGCTGGGCCTCCCCCCTCGCAGGGGCTTCTAGCTGCTGTTTCCCCGGTGGCCCATCAGCTCCGTTTTCGGCCCTCTTGCTGCCCCGCCAGTGCACTTCCAGCTTCCCCGCTCCGGCTTCCCACAGGACTCTTCTCCTCTGCCTCTAGCCCCACGCGGAGCCTCCTCTCCCTGTTGCCGGTGTGAGTCTCTCACACAGCCCCTCCCCTGCAAGAGTTCAATTCCGGGTTCCCTACAGCGTTTGCCCTCGCCGCCCGCACTCCACTGTTGAGACTTCCAGTCACCAGGGAGCCCGGAACTGGCCTCAGTCAATCTCGCCCCTCTGGGCAGAGCCACCCCTGCCCAGAGCCGACCTCAGCCTGCTGGCTGGTCAGTCAGAAACGCCTCACCTACTGTCCTGCTGGCCTCCTCTGACTCTGGGCTGTGCTCCCCTGTGTCCAGATGCTGCCCTTTCCAATTCCTAGGGTCCTGAAAACGTCTCACGCTCCCTATCCTGTCCTCTCGCTGCTTTGGTACTCGAGAACACCATCAGCACTGCTCTCTACTCTGTCGCCATCTTCCCTCATCCTGGGAATTTTTTTCTACATTGACCTCCAGCTTGATGATCTGATGCTCTGCTTTCTCTAGCCTGCTTTTGATTTCTTTTACTGTGTTCTTCAATTCAAAAATTATATTCTTGATTTCCTCCTGGCTCTTGTTGATGGTATCTAGATCCTTTTTAATGCTGGTGTAGTTCTCAGTAAGTTCCTTGTAGCTTTCCTCGAGTTCTTTGTAGTTCCCCTGAAGTTCTTCATAATTCCCCTGGAGTTGTTTGTAGTTTTCTTTTCTTTGAACTCGCTGAGCTCATTGAGCTGCTCTATCCTCATTATTTTGAATTCCATGTCTGAGTGTGTGCTTGTCTCTATTTCATTTTGTACTCTTCCTGGGGATTCCTCCTTTCCATTTGCTGAGGGTTTCTTTGTCTCCCCATTTTACGTAACTCTTGTTTGTTTCTGCTTCTTGGATTGGTCTGCTTTGACTTATTGTCTTAGTGGTGTGACCTTCTTTGTTGCATAGAGGTGCACTTTTTTACTTCCTGGATCTATGCTTGGTGATGTCAGCTGGTGCCTCAGTCTGGGCCTAGTCAGCCAGTTGGAGACTACTAGAGATCCACTGTCTTTGTCTTCTTTAGTTGTTAATCCAACCAGTCTGTGATCAGTGGTCAGTTTTAGGTACCTCTGAGAGGGGCAGATTAATTCAGTTGTTAATCCAATCAACCTGTGATCTGAGGTGAGGTTTAGACACTGCTGGGTAGGGCAGATTAATTCCTATGGGTGGGGTTGTGGCTTCTCCTTAGGCTCCTGCCCTTTGCAGAAGAGTGTTCTGTTGGCTGGCTGGGGGATGATTCAGCACTAGACTCACGGGCTGCTCTCTCAACTCTCCCACTAAAGCCACTGACCCAAACCCTCCTTAAGTGTCTCTAGTCCACTGTGCCCCTTCTCTGTTGGAGCCCACAGTAAGTGGGTGCCTCTGTATTTTCATGTGTGGTCCCTTTAAGAATTCAGTCTCTTTGTCAAGCCAGGTAAACCTGGCGGATTTTTGCTTTTCACATCTGGGTGTTGTTTTACTCTCAACTTTGTTGCTGTAGGCTGGGAAGCCCAGTTGGGGTTTTAGATCCCACCCACCCTTCTCGGGTGGAACCCACAGCTGTTGAGATGTTTCTCCATCCCTTCAGCTGCCACCTGTGGGAGCCCTGCCAGCCCTCTCATGTCTCCACACTTCCTACCAGTCACGTTGTGATGAATCAGCTCTCCTGTTTTGTCCATGGAAATAAAACTTCTCTCTAATTGGTGTTCTGTTGGTTATTCTGGATGATTTCTACCCAGGTAAGTTGCAATTCCAGTTTGGTGTTAGGAGGAGATTGGTGTAGCTCTACTTACTCCTCCAGCATCTTGATTCTCTAGGTCTCAAACTTTTTTAAATGCAGAAAATGCTAGTACCAGACTCTGCCTCTGAGTAGCAAGCCTAATGCTAGATATTCATCTTCTTATGAAGCACCTTTAGTCTTTGCTATTCCAAAAAAGTTGAACACTCAATCCACCCCTACCTACATCTAGAGAAAGAGTGCAATAGGCCTATATTGCTTTCAGATTTTGTATTTCTGTTCATTATCTCATTATGAAGATGTTCATCTTATTTTTAACACAGATGACTTTTCTACATATCCTCGGCTTGTATCTTCTCCACCATTGCTAAGTGTTAGGAAAGGGAGGATTCTCCAAACATGAACTAACCATGCCATTTTGATTGAATGACTCCTAAAGTGTTTTTCATTAGCTTTTATTTATGTTACTTGATTTTTAAATAATATAGTTATTTGACCAACATGCAACAGATAATATATTAAATAAATTTAATATTAAAAATCTTCCCAGAGTTTTTGCCAATTTTTAAATTGTATTAAATTTATCCCGTTTTTACCCCACTGTTGTCCCCTGCCCTACCCTCTCTATCCCCTCTCCTTCAGTCAACCCCACATGCTTTCCGTGTCCATGGGTCATTTATACTATTTCCTTGATTAACTGTTGCCCTTCTTTGCCTCTTTCTTCCCCTCCCCACTCCCCTATGCACGCTGAAAATCTGTTCCTTGTTTCCATGCCTCTGGTTCTATTTCGCTTCTTTGTTTGTTTTGTTCATTATTGTCCTGTAATGGGTGAGATCATATGGTATTTGTCTTTCACTGACGGGCTTATTTCCCTAAGCATTATACTCTCCTGTTTTATTCATGTTGTTACAAAAGGTAGGATTTCCTTCTTTCTTTCTACTATGTAGTATTTCATTGTGTAAATGTACCAGTTTTTTTTTAATCATTCATCCACTGATGGCACTTAGGCTGTTTCCAGCACTTGGCTACTGTAAATAGTGCTGCTATGAACATAGGGGTGCATAGGTTCTTCTGAATTGGTGTTTCAGGGTTCTTTGGATATAAACCTAGCAGTGGAATTGCTGGGTCAAAAGGCAGTTCCATTTTTAGTTTTTTGAGGAAATTCCATTCTGTTCTCCATAGAGTCTGCATTCCCACCAATAATGCACCAGGGTTCTCTTTTCTCCACATCCTCACCAACACCTCAAAGAGGTGTCTGTACATGTCCTTTGCCCATTTTCCAATTGGGCTGTCTGTCTCCCTGGTGTTGTCATATAAGTTCTTTATATATTTTGGATATCAAACCCTTGTCTGAGGTATCATTGGCAAATATATTTTCCGATACTGTTGGTTCCCTTCTCATTTTGCTGATTCTTTCTGTAGCTGAGCAGAAACTTTCCCGTTTGATATAGTCCTGTTTGTTTATTTGTTCCTTTATTTCCATTGCCCTTGGAGAAGTATCGGTGAAAATATTGCTGTGTGGGATATCTGACATTTTACTGCCTATATTTTCCTCTGGAACTTTTATGGTGGCATAGCTTATGTTTAAGTCTTCTTTATCCATCTTGATTTTATTCTGGTATATGATGTAAGTTGATGATCCAACTTTATTTTTTTTGCATGTCCCTATCCAGTTCTCCCAACGCTACTTCTTGAAGAGGCAATTGTCACTCCATTTTATGCTCCTTCCTGCTTTGTTGAATGTTGACTAGAGTCCTGTGTTTATTTCTGGGCTCTCTATTCTGTCCCATTGATCTGTATGTCTATTCTTATGCCAGTACCAGATTGTTTTGATTACAGTGACCTTGTAGTATAGTTTGACATCCAGTATTGTCATTCCTCTTACTTTGTTCTTCTTTCTCAAGAGTGCTGAGGCTATTTGTGGTTTTTTTTTGTTTGTTTGTTTTGTTTTTTTTTTGCTCCAGATAAGTTTTTGAAGTATTTTTTCTATATCTGTGAAATATGTCATTGGTATTTTAATTGGGATTGCATTGAATCTATAGATTGCTTTGGGTAGTGTGGATATTTTAATGATGTTAATTTTTTCCCATCCATGAGCATGATATATGCTTCCATTTATTTGTATCTTCCTTATTTTCTTTTCTCAGTGTTCTGTAGTTTTCTGAGTACAGTCTTTTACCTCTTTGGTTAAGTTTATTCCTAAGTTCTTTATTTTTCTCATTGCTATGGTAAGTGTGATTTTTTCTAGCTTCTATGTCTTATTTTTATTGTTGGTATACAAAAATGCCTTTGATTTCTAGATATTGATTTTATATCTTGTTATTGTGCTAAATTTCCTTATTAGGTCAAGTAGTTTTTGGTGAAGTATATCTGGTTTTATATGTACACTGTCATGTCATCTGCAAATAATGACAGTTTGACTTCCTCCTTTCCAATTTTGATGCCTTTTATTTCTTTTTCTTATCTTATTGCTATGGTTATAACTTCCAAAATGATGTTGAATAGAAGTGTAAAGAATGGACAGCCTTGTCTTGTTCCCAATCATAGGCAGAAAGCTTTTAGTTTTTGCCCATTAAGTGTGATGTTGGCTTCAGGTTTCTCATATACGGCCTTTATTATGTTGAGTCCTATAGTTTGGGTTTTTTTTTTTTCTTTTTTCTTTTTAATCAGACAGGAGAACATTGTGCTCTCTCTTTAGGAAAATGTAAAAATTAAAAACATTCTAAAAACAAGGCAGCTGAAACCATCCAAGAAATCATTTCAGAATAGGCTTTATAGGAAGATAATAACCACAGTGAATTCTCAGACTGAAATCCAATAGCCAATCCAAAGAGCAATAGCCACTAAAACTTATAAGCACCGTGTAATGGTCAACTGCTGGAAACTTGGCCTAAAACTCACAAACCATCCATAATAAGTCAAAGATGCATTTTGATGAAATCTGAACTTAAAACTATGCTTAAATAAGAATTGATAATAGGATTAGTAGTTATTGTCCCTGGGGGAATTATGTCAGTGAGAATACAGAGTAAGGACCTCCCAAAAGCTACTCCTTTATAAAACAAATAAGAACACTGGGGGGAAATGGCAAAATTAACTTTTTCAGAACTCTGGAAATTAATCCCAGGCTTTCAACAATCTGATCAATATTTACAGGGGAAAACAATGAGGGGGGGGATGAATTAATTGAGCAATGGGAGGAAATGAATTAATTGTAATACCACAATAATAAATCAATAAAAATATTTTTTAATATTCCAGAAAAATATTTGAACCTCAGTATGAAAAGTAGCTTTGTGATGTTTTACTTGACCTGTTCACAACCCCACCCCCAGCTCCACAACAACCTTGAAATCCACCAGCACCACATTTAGGTTGAAAAGCATCATCCTAGTTGGCACTGGATATGGTAGAATGAGTCTGGAGTTTCCCCAAACTGCTACTTAGAATTGTCATTATATGACCACTCTTGCTGTTCTATTAAAACCCCAATTCATAGGGCTTTACTTTATTTGACCTAGTGCAGACATTTCTCAGTGCAAACAGCCTGTTCCTTAGAGCTTTGAAAACAATCTGTGGCAATTGTATGATACCACATCTGCCTAAGATGGCAAAAAAAAAAACTCGGGACAAATAAGATGACCTAAAAATTTATAAGGAAAAGCTAGAAAAATAAGATGCTCTTGGAGGTTTTGAAATGCTTGAACATATTCCTAGGGATCGAAAAGGCCATATAAATGGGTAAGACTGTGTGTTTGCCTAAGAATGAATTAAGAAGGCATTAATCTCCATCCTCTGGCTACCTTGAGGCTCTGCATATGCAAACAGGAGAAAAGGGTAAGGCGGAGTTATAATCTGTTAAGAGGGCTAAAAGCATGCTCCCAAAATCACAGAGCCCTGCAAAGGCTGAAGGGTGTTTTGGTTCAAATAATTTAAAGAAATGTTAGTCCTCTTATTAGCTGACCACCAAGATAACCAAGCACAGACTTCAGTGATCACACATAACAAAGAATACAAACTTTACAAAATTAGTACAGGAAAGGCATTAAATAAAAAATAATAATAAAACAAGAACAACATGGCAAAAACAAAAACAAAACGCAACAATAGGCCCTGACTGGTGGCACAGTTGATAAGGTGCCAGCCTGAGAACCCGAAGGTTGCTGGTTTGATTCCCAGCCAGAAAACATAATCAGGTTGCAAGCCAGGTCTGTAGCTGGAGGCAGGTGAAAGGCAACCATATATTGATGTCTCTCTCCCTTTCTGCCTCTCTCTCTCTCTTCCCCTCTCTCTAAAAATAATTTTTTAAAAAGGCAACAATATACCCTGGTGCAGTGGGAATCTGATTTTTAAATCTGATATATTATGTATTTTTAAATGTCCAGTTTTCTACAAAAATTTACAATACATGCAAAGAAATAAGAAATTATAGACTATAAATAGGAAAAGAAGCAATAAGTAGAAATTATCCTTGAGGTAATGCCTCCAATAATCATTTAAAAACATCATCTTCTTAAAAATGGTATAATTAACTTTTAATAAAAACCTTGCCATATGGAAATCCCATTCTAATAACCAATCATTATAAAGGTTAAACAACTTCATTTTCACTTTTTAAGCCATTCTATAACATTAGGTCCCTGGGCTTCATATTGGTCTTTGAATTAGAAATCTTCCAGTTTATGAGCTGTTTTTATATGAATAATAAACTCTTACTAAGTAATATTTATTGACTTGGTGGTTTTAATTTGGTATTTTTGGTTTTCTAACAACACATCTTAGTCAAACTGTTTGAAAGTGAAAGAAAGAAAGATAATCTTGGAAGTATGCTACCTAGTTGTCTTTCTATACTTTTATTTTAAAATGTATGCTTTAGAACTATCTATATCATCTTATATTCAAACAAACACAACCATTAGAGTTTTATTTTTATAGAAATAAATATTTTTATGTGAAATTATGTGTCTTTCTCTGTTATTATGTTAGCTTACAGAAAGCCTGATTGGATCTTGGATCCATAATCAAAATACTTGCAGGCACGTTATCTTAGGGAGAAAAGAACACCTTGATTATTAAATACATCAAAATATAAAAACCATTATAGAAATATTTCAACAATCAACTTTCCTTTATTCAGTGTGATTGGGAAGTGGTGTGTTTCTTAATGGGTTACTCTGGGCAATGAAAATGTATTACCTCTTTTTACATTATACAAATTATGATTTTTCAAACAAACAGCAAATCTACTCTATTGAGAATGAACATTTTTTCTCTAGTGATTAAACATTGCTTATAGCTCTACCATACCAATGGAGAATATGATTTCTCATCATCCAATACTCAAGAAACTTAGGGTGAATATTCCTAATCAGGCATTGGATGTTGCTTTTAAAAATAAATTCCTTATATCAGTTTGCTTATTCTTTCTAATCAAAGTAGTGGGCAGAAAATAACAAAGAAATCTGTTTATTTTACATTTTCTATTGTCTGAATTTCAGTTACATAGCAATGATGCACCTGGTTGTAAAATAAGTACTTTGGTAGCTATTGAATGCTTTTGTATGACTGAGGCAATGTTTGGTAGGCTTTTTCACAGGATCTTTAAGGACCCCTATGGACATGAATTAGTTCATCTATCTTCCTAAAGTATCTGTCTTAGTTTGAGATGACTATGAATGTTATTTAAGAAAAATACAATAAAGAACCAAAGTCTTATGGAGTTTGATTCTCTAGTGGAGATAAGAGTAGTATAAACCTGCAGGAAAGAAAAAAAAAAAGACTTCAGAAATTTTACAGGGCATGGAAGGAAACAAAAGAAATTTCACCCAACGTTCTTTAACAGGACTGCTACCTAGCTGTGTTAATGTATGAAACAATATATTTCTTCCCATATGTCTGTGTGTCTCAGCAGGGGAGAAGATAAGGTAAAATTGCTATCAGAGCAGTAAGTCACTTATTTATCCAGCAAATATATAATAATAAGCTATCCTGGACCAGGCACTGTACTTGACCCTGGAGATACAACACTGAGCATAAAAAGTCAAAAGTCCCACTTATGGCAATTACAGTTTGGTGAGGAATAATTTTATTCTTCAAGTTACCAATTATACAAATTTCCATTAAGAGTTTCCTAAATGCCTTTCAAAGTATACTACAAATCTATGTTAGTCATCAACCAGTAACATTTGGAGCCAACAATAAAGTAATTTTTTCAGCATATTTCAAATTACAAAACACTGGCTAAAAATTAGAAATCTCCACCCTTATTCTGGCCCCATTTACAGCCCCAACGGCTATAGTACTATATCTTGCAAAGCTGTACAAATATAGTCTTTTATTGTTGTGTTTGAAGATAGCAATCTCACTTCAACTAAAGAAGAAAGTGCCCTGGACATGATACTGTGAAGCCTTATCCCCTTGTCTCTGACTGATCCTTGGAAGCTGAGAAATCTGATAGGAAGAACTACTCCCTCCCAAATGTTGTTTTGTTTTATGGATTTATTCAAATGCTCAACAAGCACATTAAAAAACTGTACTGCCCCACAGGGAATAACCCCTTTTCCTTTGTTTCTCACTGGCATTCCATTTGTAAACCTATATGGGTGTTAATATGAAGAGTTTGTGATCAGAGAAGCTATGAAACCAGTGTTTGGAACAGAATCACTGCAAAAGAGTTTGATTAGTTAATGCTTTGAATGAATTGAAGCAGGATGAACACCTGCTTTGCTGGGGGGAACAAAAGGTGAGATTGTAGAAATGAATAAAACTCATTTTGCTTCCAGGGGAACATATAAGGCATACTGAACACCAACAAATCTGTTTCCTCTTTATCCCAGTGACTAATGAAAGGAAATAGTAAAAAGACTTTCAGCATTGGCATAAAATCATTAGACAATTAACTTACTTCAGTGCTGGAGAAGTAACACAAATGGCTTTATTATTGAATTTCTATGTATAATGTAGAATTGATAAAGGCAAACTTTGGTAATAAGACAGATAAGCTGAAAGGTGTGTCCATTTGAAGTTATGGGATAGGTGTGAAGCGAGTGGTGAAGAGGTGAGGAAAACAGGCATCTCCAAATAATTACCACTTGTCAGTCTCCAGTTCTATAAATGCTTCATAATTGCCTTTGGCTCAGCCATGAGCTCTTTTCATTGAATATTTGCTAAGAGGATTAAAAAATCATTCACAGAAGAAGAAAGCTTTCAGGGAAAGAAAATTATCCCCAATGTGATAAATCTCTTTGAGACCACTTACTGACTTAAGCATTCACAGCCAGTCTGGGGCTGTCTTATATGCCTGAACCTGATTGAAAATAACAGCTTTCCTTTTGGAAGAATTAAAAATGAAAGGTGATTTGTATCCCTTGATGTGCCCCAAATCTCTTCTTATTCTTTTTTTTTTTTTCTTTTCATTTTTTAATTCACTTTATTTTTTAGAGCAGTCGTAGATTCACAGCAAAATTGAGGGGAATGGAGAGACATTTCCTACATACCTCCCACATTCACAGGTGCACAGCCACTGTGCTGTTGACATCCCCCATCAGAACTGAACCTTCATTAGAACTGATGATCCTGCATTGACACAACATTTTCACCCAAAATCCACAGTGGACATTAGGGTTCCCTCTTAATGTTGTACAGAGTGTGTGTTTAGACAGACGTGTAATATCATATCTCCATCATTGTATTACCATAAGGACAAGTTTCATTGCCCTAAAATTTTTCCTTATGGCACCTTCTGTAAGTTCTCTCAATTGTGTAATAAAGGAGTGTTATCTATGTGAAGCATAGCATATTCTGATAAATTTATTTTCCTCAAGGGTTTTTATTTACAAAAGTATAAGTTTGTGAAAAGATGAATAATTCAGATTATTTGTTAGCAATAGTAAATAGGTAAAAACAATCATTTTAAAAGCTTCAGTGTTTTACTGATCTGAAAAATGACCATTGATTGGTGAGTCCCAGCTGCATTGAAGTAGTCAGATACAATTCTGCTGTCTTTGTCCTTTTTTACATTTTTTCTTTTTTTTAATTTAATTTTATTGTTGTTGTATTACATCCATCCTCTATTTGCTTTCCTCTGTCCTCTTCCCCACCCATCCACACCCCCAAAAAGTCAATCCCACATGTTGTCCATGCCCATGGTTCTTCCATATTAGGTTCTGGACTAAACTGCTCCTCTTCTTTGCCTACTCCTCTCCCCTCCCCTCTGCCAACTGGAGATCTATTCATTGTATTCATGTATCTGGTTTTGTTTTGTTTGTTTGTTTTGTTCATTATTGTTCTGATATGAGTGAGATCATATGGTATTTCTCTTTCACTGACTGGCTTATTTCACTAAGCATAATACTTTCCAGTTCCATCCATGTTGTTGCAAAGGTTAGGAGTTCCTTCTCTCTTTCTGCTTTATAGTATTCCTTTGCTTAAATGTACCAAAGTTTTTTTGATCCAATCATCCACTGATGGGCACTTAGGTTGTTACCAGCACTTGGCTACTGTAAATAGCGCTGCTATGCATATAGGGGTACGTAGGGTCTTACAAATTGGTGTTTCAGGGTTCTTCGGGTATAGTCCTAGTTGTGGAATTGCTGGATCAAAAGGAAGTTCCATTTTTAGTTTAAAGAAACTTCATACTGTTTTCCATAATGGCTGCACCAGCCTGCATTCCCACCAACAGTGCACCAGGGTTCACTTTGTCCCACATCCTTGCCAACACTTGTTTGTTGATTTGTTGATGATTGCCATTCTGACAGGGGTGAGGTGGTATCTTATTGTGGTTTTAATTTGCATCTTTCTGATGGCTAGTGATGTTGAGCATTCTTTCATATGCCTCTGGGCCCTTTGTATGTCTTCCTCAGTTAGTTGTCTGTTCAGGTCTTTGGCCCATTTTTGAATGGGCTGATGTCTCCCTGGTGTTGAGTCGCATTAGTTCTTTATATATTTTGGAGATCAAACCCTTGTCTGAGGTATCACTGGCAATTATGTTTTCCCATACAGTTGGTTCCCTTTGAATTTTGCTGATGTTTTCTTTAGCTGAACAGAAACATTTTGTTTTGTTTTGTTTTGTTTTGTTTTTGAACAGAAACTTTTCAATTTGATATAGTCCCATTTGTTGATTTTTTCTTTTATTTCCTTTTCCCTTGGTGAAGTATCAGTAAACATATTTCTGTGTAGGATATCAAAAAGTTTACTGCCTCTATTCTTCTCCAGGACCTTTATGGTGGCACTGCTTATGTTTAAATCCTTTATCCATCTTGACTTTATTCTGGTGTATGGTGTAAGTTGGTGGTCTAGTTTTATCTTTTTGCATGTTGCTGTGCAGTTCTCCCAACACCACTTGTTGAAGAGACTGTTTTTATTCCATTTTATGTTCCTTCCCTCTTTGTCAAATATGAGTTGACCATAGAGTCCTGGGTTAATTTCTGGGCTCTCTATTCTGTTCCATTCATCTGGACGTCTATTCTTATGCCAGAACCAGATAGTTTTGATGACAGTAGCGTTGTAGTATTTTTTGATGTCCGGTATTGTGATTCCTTCTACCTTGTTCTCCTTTCTCAAGATTGCTGAGGTTATTTGTGGGTATTTTTGGCTCCATATACATTTTTGAAGTTTATTTTTCTATTTCTGTGAAGTCTATCATTGGTATTTTAATTGGGATTGCAATGAATCTATAGATGGCTTGGGTAGTATGGGCATTTTAATTATGTTAATTCTTTGTATCCATGAACATAGTATATGATTCCATTTATTTGTATCTTCCTTAATTTCTTCTATGTTCTGTAGTTTTCTGAGTACAGGTCTTTTACCTCTTTAGTTAAGTTTATTCCTAGGTACTTTATTTTTCTTGTTGCTATGGTAAATGGGATTTGTTTTTTCACTTCTATTTCTGTTGTTTCATTATTGGTATACAAAAATGCTTTTGATTTCTGGATATTGACTTTAAACCCAGCTATTTTGCTAACTTTGCTTATTAGGTCGAGTAAGTTTTTGGTGGAGCCCATCGGGTTTTGTATGTACACTATCATATCATCTGCAAATAATGACAGTTTGACTTCCTCCTTTCCAATTTGGATTGGATTACTTTTTCTTCTCTAATGTCTATGGCTAGAACTTCCAAGACAATGTTGAACAGAAGTGGAGAAAGTGGACAGCCTTGTCTCGTTCCTGATCTTAGGGGGAAAGCTTTTAGTTTTTGTCCGTGAAGTATGATGTTGGCTTCAGGTTTCTCATATATAGCCTTTATGATGTTGAGGTATGCTCCCTCTATTCCCATTTTGTTGAGAGATTTTACCATACATAATTGCTGTACTTTATCAAATGTTTTTCAGCATCTATTGATATAATCCTATGGTTTTTGTCTTTCAATTTGTTGATATGGTATATGACATTTATTGATATGGGAATGTTGTACCATCCTTGCATCCCTGGAATGAAACCTACTTGATCATGATGTATGATCTTTGTAAGGTAATGCTGAATGTGGTTGGCCAATATTTTGTTGAGAATCTTAGCATCTATGTTCATCAGAGACATAGGCCTATAGTTTTCTTTCTTAGTTGTGTCTTGACATGGTTTGGGGATTAGAATAATATTGGCCTCAATATTACTTGAGAGTTTGGGAGTCTTCCCACTTCCTGTATTTTTTGGTACAGGTTGAGAAGGATAGGAGTTAGTTCTTCTTTCAATGTTTGGTAAAATTCACCTGTGTATCCATCTGGTCTGGGGCTCTTGTGCTTTGGGAGATTTTGCATTATATCTCTTTCTGTTTTTTTTTTTTTTTTTTTTTTTTTTTTTTTTTTTTT
>PVIW01014017.1:0-11237 GCA_004026585.1 Noctilio leporinus | reverse complement strand
GCTATTTGTCCTTCACTGACTGGCTTATTTCGCTAAGCATGATACTCTCCAGTTCCATCCATGTTGTTGCAAAGGGTACGAGTTCTTTCTTTCGTTCTGCTGTATAGGATTCCATTGTGTAAATGTACCAAAATTTTTTGATCCAGTCATAGATTTTGGATTACTTCTTCAATTTCACTAGTGGTTATTGGCTTACTCAGGCTTTCTGCTTCTTCTGGGTTCAGTTTTGGTAGATTATATATTTACAGAAATGTGTCCATTTCACCCAGGTTGTCATATTTCTTGTCATATAGTTGTTTGTAATAATTTCTTACAATCTTCTGTATTTCTGAAGTGTCAGTTGTGATTTCTCCTCTGTCAGTTCTGATTCTGATTATTTGGGTCCTCTGTCTCTTCCCCTTGATGAGTCTGAATAAAGGCTTGTCAATTTTGTTTATTTTTTCGAAGAACCACCTCTTGGACTTGTTGATTCTTCAAATTGTAGTTTGAATCTCTGAGTTATTTAGTACTGCTCTGATCTTGATGGTTTCCTTCCTTTTATTTGCTCTGGGGTTTGTTTGTTGTTGCTCCCATAGCTCTTGCAGCTTTATAGTTAGGTTGTTTTTATAAACTTCACGTGACCTTTCTAGGTAGGCCTGTATTGCTATAAATTTCCCCCTGAGCACTGCCTTTGCTGTGTCCCATAGGTTTTGGGCTGTTGTGTGTTCATTGTTATTTGTTTCCAGGAACTTTCTGATTTCATCTTTGATCTTGTTGTTAACCCATGAATTACTTAAAAGCATGTAATTCAGTCTCCATGAGTTAGAGTATGTTTGGTTTTTCCCCTTCAGATTGGTTTCTTGTTTCAAGCCATTGTGATCGGAGAAGATGCTTGGTATGATTTCAATTTTCCTGTATTTGTGGAGGCTTGTCTTGTGACCTACCATGGCACCTATCTTAGAAAATGATCCATGTGCATTTGAAAAGAATGTGTATTTTGCTTCTTTGGGGTAAAAGACTGTATACATCAGTTAGGTCCATTTCCTCTAGAGTGTTGTTCAATGCCACATCTTTGGGGATTTTTTTGTTTGGAAGGTCTGTTCATTTTGATAGTGGTATTAAAATCCCCTACTATTAATGTGGCTTTTTATATTCTTCTTGAAGTCCTCCAAGATATTCCTTATATATTTCAGAGCTCCTACATTGAGAGGGGGTATATTTTTACTAGAGTTATATCTTCTTGATGGATTGTTCCCTTAAGTATTATGAAATGTCCTTCTTTATCCCTTTTTATGACCTTCATTGTACAGTCAATTTTGTCTGAAATAAGTATTACTACTCCAGCCTTTTTTTCATGTCCATTTGCTTGATATATGTTTTTCCATCCCTTTACTCTCAATGTGTATCAATCTTTTCTTCTGAGGCTGGTTTCTTGAAGACAGCATATATGTGGGTAATGTTGTCTCATCCATTCAGCTACCCTATGCCTTTTGATTGGTGCATTTAATGTTTACATTTAAGGTTATTATTTATTGATACTTACTTATTGCCATCTTCCCACTTTGTACCTGTGTTCCTCTTTGGCTCTCTCTGTTTCTTCATTTTCTTTTAAAGCAGCCCCTTTAGCATTTCTTGCAATGCTGGTATGGTAGAGATGTATTCTTTTAGTCTTCTTTTGTCCAGAAAACTCCTTATTTCTCTTTCCGTCTTCAATGAGAGCCTTGCTGGGTAGAGTATTCTTGGTTGCAGGCCTTTGTTTACCATTCCTTGAAATACTTTTTGCCATTCCCTTCTGGCTTGAATTGTTTCTGTTGAATAATCACTTGATAGCCTTATTGGAGCCCCCTTATATGTTATTTGTTGTTTCTCTCTTGATGCTTTTAGGATTATCTCTTTGTCTTTGAAATTTGCCATTTTAATTATAATGTGCCTTGGAGTTGGTCTGTTTGGGTTCATCTTCATTGGGACCCTCTGTGCTTCCTGAATTTGAGTAACATTTTCACTCATCATGTTAGGGAAATTTTCTATCATTAGTGTTTTGAACAGGTTTTCCATTCCTTGTTTCTCTTCTCCTTCTGGTATCCCTGTGATATGGATGTTATTACATTTTATGTTGTCCTGCAGCTCTCTTAAAACCTCTTTATTCTTGTTCAGCCTTTTTTCATTCTCTTGTACTGTCTTTGTTTATTTGTCTACATTGACCTCCAAATCACTGATCCAATCCTCTGCTTCCTCTAGCCTACTGTTGATTCCTTCTACTGTATTATTCAATTCAGAAGTTGTATTCTTCATTTCCTCCTGGCTCTTACTGATAGTTTCTAATCATTTTTTATGCTGGTGTAGCTCTCAGTAAGGTCCTTATAACTTGTCTGGAGTTCTTTGTAGTTCCCCTGGAGTTGTTCATGGTTTTCTTTGAGCTGACTGAGCTCATTGACATTCTCTGTCATCATTCTTTTAAATTCTATATCTGATAGGTCATTTGCCTCTGTTTCATTTGGTGATCTTTCTGGGGATTCTTCCTTTCCTTTTGGTGATGGACTGATTCTTTTATTACTCATTTTGTGTGTCTGTTGTTGCTTTTTTTTTTTTTCTTGTATTAATCTGCTTTGCTACCCTGCCTTTGTGGAGCACCCTTCTGTGTTAGGAGATTTGTGGAGTTCAGTGTTACAGTTTCCTAGATTTCCTCCACTTGTTGCTCTTGGGGTGGCCTTTATGTCATTAAGTTGGGCTATCTGGTTGTATTTTGGATTGGTTGTGTATGTTGCTTCTTTCCTTCCAGTTGGCTGATTAAAAGATTCTCCTTCTATCACATCTCATACACTGTTTTTTAGCTGCTCCTAAAATAGAACCACCAGTCCAGGCAAAATAACCAGACCTTCAGAGATACCTTTCTCTTTTAATCCCCCTTTTGGCTTCCTATGAACATAACTATATACCCATACCCTCCAAGGTAGCCCCCACCCTTAATCACACCCTCAGCTGCTACTGAGCCAGTCTTAATAGGTATGTAGGTATATTAAGACTGTTGTATGAGGGAAAAATGATTAAGTTGACTAAAATATAGATAATTTTGAAGGGTGCTGAGGAGTAGCAAAGGTAGCTGGAATATGAGAGAGAGAGAAAACCAACTATCTATTCTATAGAAATGAGGAAGGGGAGAATCAGAAAGCCTTAAGTGTGAGTGAACAGTATAAGCCTATATATATAGTTGACGCGCCTACCTCCCTGTTCACCCTGAATGATCACTGATTGGTCCAGGTGGAGCCAGGACCTGTGTGCTTTTAGCAGAAAGAAGAAAGAAAGAAATAAAGAAAGAAAGGGTTTAGTTGGCTGGGTAGCGGAGGAATACTTAGATTGAGGACTAGGAATGCATTGTAGCAGGAGAGTGAGTAGACTTTAAATTAAGAGTAGGAGGAGGGTCTTGGGTATTTAGGTGGATTGAGATAGGGGAGGAGTAAAAATATGTGAGCTGGGATACACTATGTTATAAACAGTATTTACTTAAAATGCACTAATTGTGAGGGTTGGAAGTAACTTTTGAAAAGGATATGTTAGGGATTAACAGTTCATGTAGCTCTCGGTGTAACTGAGGTGCTTGAGATTAGCAGCAATCCATTTCCTGAGTCTGCCTCTTTTTCTTGGTCAAATCTCTGCAGTCTACAGTCTACCTGTGTGGTCTTGGAGTGGCAGGGCCAATGGTTGTCATAGTCAGCACTGATTCTGAGTATCATCCCCCAGGTAGTCTGGGCCTCCAGTAGCCTAGCTGGGTTTCTATGCTGCTGGTGTTTTGGGCCCCTCCCTTCTCTCACTGGTTCTGTGTGAAGATCTGCAGGGTGCTTCTGTGGTGTCTATGGCGGCTCCTTCCCCTCCAGCTCCTGCAGGAGGTTCCTGCCTGCATTGGGCACCTGGATCGAAAGTGGGATAGCCTGCAACCTCGCTTACTCCTGTGATGGCTGGCCCTACCCCTCCAACCAACTCCTGGAGGAGGTAGCCCCTGTCCGCTAACAGCACCTGGCTCCCTCGAGGGAAGACTAACCCTCCAAGCAGTCCAGCTCTTTAAGGAGTTTTTCACCACTGCCTCTGTGATGCGTGCCTGGCTTCCCAGAGGGTCTGAAGGGCAGCCTGCCTGCTAACACTACTCCTCCCCCTCCAGCTCCTCAAGGAGGCCTTTGTTGCCTGCAATGGGTCATCAGTTGCACCAGCTGCAAATTCCTGGCCCTTACTTTGGGGTTTCCATGGGAGCCTGTGGCTGGTTTTGTTGTGCGGGACTGGGCCCTCCCCCTCCCCCTCCCTGAGGCTCCCAGCCACCCTCTCCCTGGTGGTGTAGCGGCAGGCCTTCAAGTCTTTGGGGGATCCTGCTGCCAGTGGGGTGCACAGCTTTGGGTCTCCCCCCTCACAGGGGCTCCAAGCCTCCCTTTCCCTGGTGGTGATGGGACACCATTATTGGCCCTCTCCCCACTCTGGCTGGTTCACTTCCCCACTCCCCCACTCCTGCTCCCTGCAGGTCTCTTCTCCTCTGCCTTTGGCCCAGTGAGGAGCTTCTTCTCTCTCAGTCTCTGGAGCAAGGTTCTGACACAGTTTCTCCCCTGCAGGAGTTCAATTCCTCATTCCCTCCAGTGTTTGCACTCACTGTCTACACTTCACTGCTCAGATTTCTAGTTGCCAGGGAGCCTGGAGCTGTCTTCAGTTAGAGACACCCCTCTGGGTAGAGCCGCCACTGCCCAGAGCTGACCTTGGCTTGCCGGCTGGTTTAGAACTGTATCACCTGCTCTCCTGTAGGTCTCTGCTGCCTCTGGGCTGTGCTCCCCTGAGTCCAGATGCTTACCACTCCAATTCTTAGGGACCTGCAGACATCTTGTGCTCCCCATCCTATCCTCCAGCTTCTCTGGCACTGGAGAATGCCATCAGCACTGCTCTCTACTCTGTTGCCATCTTTCCTTCCCCTCCTATATCTTCTTATTCTTGACCTTATTTCAGACAATGTGGCTATGTCTCTTTCTCATGGGAGGATAAGAAAGCAAAGGGATCCTCAGAAGTCCCTGCCTGACATCCACCTGAATCCCTTGTGTAAACCCAATGGTCAGCACTTGAGAGCAGTAGAAACAAAGAGTGCTTTTCAGAGTCCAGAGAAACTAGGTAGGTGAGAAAATTACCTCAATTAATGCTATCAGAGTAATGATTCCTGAATGTTTTCTCTCATAATTCTCCATGTCCCACATTTGTCTTTTATTAGAGCAAAAGGCTGACTGAACTCTTAGTAAAGGGTTATTTAACCTGAATTTCACATTCCCCTAAAAGTACCCATGGATGGGCACCAGGGGTCCATGAACCTATGAAAACAGGCAAAAAAGTCTATACAGCTTTTTTACGGGATATTTCATAATTTACCACATTCTCAATGGGATCTTTTATTTGAAAAAAAGGTCAACATCACTGTTTAATATGCTGCCTATATGGAACATTTGTGTGTCTTCCTTCTTGAATTTAAGCAGATTCGAGGGGAAATAAAGGTAAAAGAGAGGTAGCTATTCTGGGACATGTGGTTGAAATAGTTCATTTCAGCCAAGAGCAACTGGCTAGGATAGCTCAAAAGAGTTCTATTGCCTTGGTCTCTGCCACATCCTTTACTTTTTTCGACATTATTTGTCTTTTCCATTCTATCTGCTCCTTCCAGATGTCAAGAAACCTCAAACTCCAATTTTAGAAACATTACCTGATTAAGAAATCTATTTTAAGAATCTCATTCTTGGCACCAAGATTCCTTTACTTGTACACCAAGACACTGGATACACTTGGAATTCTTCCAGTCTCATGGTCTTTATATACTTTTTCATGTACCAAAGTGAAAAAATTTTTAAATTTTATTGTTGTCTTACATCCATCCCCATTTTGCTCCCCTCTGTCCCCCTCCCCACCCACCCATTCCCCCCAAAGTCAATCCCACCTGTTGTCCATGTCCATGGTTCCTTTATACTAAGTTCTTGTCTAAACTGCTCCCCTTCTTTGCCTCTTCCTGCCCCCTCCCCCCAACCCCCTTCCCCCTGACCACTGAAGGCCTATTCACTGTATTCATATATTTGGTTCTGTTTTGCTTATTGTTAGTCTTGTTAATTATTGTCCTGTAATGGGTGAGATCATATGATATTTGTCTTTCACTGACTGGCTTATTTCACTAAGCATAATACTCTCCAGTTCCATCTATGTTGTTGCAAAGGGTAGGTTCCTTCTTTCCCAAAGTGAAATTTTTACTTCTAAGAAAAACTATCAAGTTATATTCTGATAACTTCTATAACATAAATGACTTAATTAGTGCACCATTATAACTTCCTGGGCAGTAAACATACTCTTTGCTTCATAAGGATAGTAGAATTGTCCTACCAAGTTTTATAAATATTTTATTTTTTAATATATATTTTTATTGTTGTTATATTACATTCATCTCATTTCCCCCCCTCTGCTCTTCCCTTCCCCACCTTCCTTATTCCCCCTCCACAGTCAATTGTATGTGTTGTTTGCGTCCATGGGTCATCCATGATAGTTCTTTGACTACACTGTTCCCCTTCCTTGCCTCCTTCTCCCCCACCCCTGCACCCTCCCCTTTGCACACTGAAAGTGTGTTCCTTGTATTCATGTCTCTGGTTCTGTTTTGTTTGTTGGTTTGTTCATTAGTCTCCTGTATTGAGTGAGAACATGTACTATTTAATTTTTGCTGCTTGGCTTATCTCACTAAGCATGATACTCTCCAGTTCCATCCATGCTATCACAAATGGTAGAAGTTCTCTCTTTCTTTCTGCTGCATAGAACTCAATTGTGTAAATGTACCAAAGCTTTTTGATCCATTCATCCACTGAAGGGCACTTAGGTTGTTTCCAGCACTTGGCCATTGTAAATAGCATTGCTATGAACATAGGGGTGCATAGGTTCTTCTGAATTGGTGTTTTAGGATTCTTTGGGTATAAACCTAGCAGTGGAATCACTGGGTTATAGGGCAGTTCTATTTTTAGTTTTTTTTGAGGAAATTCCATACTGTCTTCCATAGGGGCTGCACTAGTCTGCATTCCCACCAACAGTGTACCAGGGTTCCCTTTTCCCCACATCCTCACCAGCACTTGTTGTTTGTTGATTTGTTGATGATGGCCATTCTGACACGTGTGAGGTGCATCTCTCTGATGGCTAGTGATATTGAAGATTCTTCCATGTTCCTGTGGGCCCTTTGTATGTCTTCCTTGGAGAAGTGTCTGTTCAGGTCCTTTGCCCATTGGTTAATTGGGTTGTTAGTCTCCCTGGTGTTGAGTCATATTAGTTCTTGTCTTAAATGTCATTGGCAAATATATTCCCCATACGGTGGGTTCTCTTTTAATTTTCTCCATTTTTTTTTTTAACTCAGAATAAGCTTTTGAGTTTGATGTAGTCCCATTTATTTATTTATTCCTTTAATTCCCTTGCCTTGGAACATGTTTCAGTGTACATTTTGCTGTGTGGGACATCTGCAATATTTTTGCCTATGTTTTCCTCTAGGGCTTTTATGGTGATTTTGCTTATGTTTAAGTCTTTTATCCATCTTGAGTTTACTCTGGTGTATGGTGTAGGTTCCTGGTCTAGTTTCTTTCTTTCTTTCTTTCTTTCTTTTTCTTTTTTTTTTTTGCATATGCCTGTCCAGTTCTCCCAACACTACTTGTTGAAGAGGCTATTTGCACTCCATTTTATGTTCCTTCCCCCTTTGTTGAATGAATATTAATTGCCCATTGAGTCCTGGATTTATTTCTGGGCTCTTTATTCTGTTCCATTGATCTGTTTGTCTGTTTTTGTGCTAGTACCAGAGTGTTTTGGTTACTATGGTTTTGTAATATTGCTTTATGTCTGGTATTGTGATTCCTCGTACTTCATTCTTCTTTCTCAGGGTTGCTGTAGCTATTTGGGGTCTTTTTAAAAAATATTTTATTCATTATTCATAGAGAGAAGGGCAGGGAGAGAGGCAGAGAGGGAGAGAAAAATCAATGTTTGGTTGCCTTTTACCTGCCGCCAGGTACGGACCTGGCTGGAGACCTGGCTTACAACCTGGCTATGTGCCCTAGCTGGGAATTCTATATGCATTTTTTAAGTGTTTGTTCAAATTCTGTGAAATATGATGTTGGTATTTTAATAGGGATTGCATTGAGTCTGTAGATGGCTTTGGGTAGTGTGGACATTTTAATGGTGTTAATTCTACCCAACCATGAACATGTTATGTGCTTCCATTTATTTCTATCTTCCTTAATTTCTTTCTTCAGTGTTCCATAGTTTTCTGAGTATAAGTCATTTACTTCCTTGGTTAAATTTCTTCCTAAGTACTTTATTTTTCTTGTTGCTATCGTAAATGGGATTTGTTTTCTAGCTTCTGTCTCTGATGGTTCATTGTTGGTATATAAAAATGCCTTCAACTTCTGGATATTAACTTTGTATTCAGCTATTTCGCCAAA
Organism: Noctilio leporinus; assembly: GCA_004026585.1. NCBI lineage: Eukaryota > Metazoa > Chordata > Mammalia > Chiroptera > Noctilionidae > Noctilio > Noctilio leporinus. Next base: position 2,799 of record PVIW01014017.1, on the reverse strand, counting down.
TTCAGTTAGTAGGTGGGGTAGTTTCTTAGTGGAATCTATAGGCTTTTGCATGTACACTATCATGTCATCTACAAATAATGACAATTTTACTTCCTCCTTTCCAATTTGGATGCCTTTGATTCCTTTTTCTTGCCTGATTGCTGTGGCTAGAACTTCCAAGACTATGTTGAAGGAAGTGAAGAAAGTGGACACCCTTGCCTTGTTCCTGATCTTAAGGGAAGCACTCAGTATTTGCCTGTTGAGTTTGATGTTAGCTTCAGGTTTCTCATATATGGCCTTAATTATGATGAGGTATGTTCCCGCTATTGCCATATTACTGAGGGTTTTAATCATAAAAGGGTGCTGTACTTTATCAAATGCTTTTACAGCATCTATTGATATGACCATATGGTTTTTGACTTTCAGTTTGTTTATGTGGTGTATTACATTTATTAATTTGCAAATGTCGAACCATCCTTGCATCCCTGGGATGAATCCCACTTGTTCATGGTGTATAATTATTTTTTTGTGTGTGTGAAGGAATTTTTTTTTATTGTTGTTGTATTACATCCATCCCCTTTTTGCTCCCCTCTGTCCCCCTCCCCACCCACCCATTCCCCCCAAAGTCAATCCCAACTGTTGTCCATGCCCATGGTTCCTTTATACTAGGTTCTGGTATAAGCGGCTACCCTTCTTTGCCTCTGCCTCCCCGCTCCCCACAACCCCGTTCCCCCTGACCACTGAAGGCCTATTCCTTGTATTCATATACTTGGTTCTGTTTTGCCTGTTGTTAGTTTTGCTCATTATTTGCTCATTAGTAATGGTGAGATCATATGATATTTGTCCTTCATTGATTGGCTTATTTCACTAAGCAAAATACTCTCCAGTTCCATCCCTGTGGTTGCAAAGAGTAAAAGTTCCTTCTTTCATTCTGCTATATAGAATTCCACTGTGTAAATGTACCAAAGTTTTTTGATCCACTCATCCACTGACGGGCACTTAGGCTGTTTACAGCACTTGGCTATTGTAAATAGCCGCTATGAACATAGGTGTGCATAGGTTCTTATGAATTGGTGTCTCAGGATTCCTAGGGTATAGTCCAAGTAGTGGAAATGCTGGATCAAAAGGCAGTTCCATTTTTAGTTTTTTAAGGAAACCCCATACTGTTTTCCACAGTTGCTGCACCAGCCTACATTCCCACCAACAGTGTATGAAGGTTCCCTTTGCCCCGCATCCTTCCCAACACATGTTGTTTGTTGATTTCTTGATGATTGCCATTCTGACAGGTGTGAGGTGGTATCTTATTGTGGTTTTAATTTGCAACTCTCTGATGACTAGTGATGTTGAGCATTCTTTCATATGCCTCTGGGCCCTTTGTATGTTTTCCTCAGTGACTTGTCTGTTCAGGTCCTTTGCCCATTTTTTGATTGGGCTGTCTGTCTCCCTGGTGTTGAGTCGCATTAGTTCTTTACATATTTTGGAGATCAGACCCTTGTCTGAGGTATCATTGGCAATTATGTTTTCCCATACAGTTGGTTCCCTTTGAATTTTGTTGATATTTTCTTTAGCTGAACAGAAACTTTTCAATTTGATATAGTCCCACTTGTTGATTCGTTCTTTGATTTCCTTTGCCCTTGGTGAAGTATCAGTAAACATGTTTATGCGTAGAATATCAAAAAGTTTGCTGCCTATATTTTTCTAGAGGACCTTCTGGTGGCACTGCTTATGTTTAAATCCTTTATCCATCTTGAGTTTACTCTGGTGTATGGTGTAAGTTGGTGGTCTAGTTTTATCTTTTTGCATGTTGCTGTCCAGTTCTCCCAACACCATTTGTTGAAGAGACTGTTTTTACTCCATTTGATGTTCCTTACGTCTTTGTCAAATATTAGTTGACCATAGTGTCCTGGGTTAATTTCTGGGCTCTCTATTCTGTTCCATTGATTGATATGTCTATTCTTATGCCAGTACCAGATAGTTTTGATGACAGTAGCCTTGTAGTATTGTTTGATGTCCGGTATTGTGATTCCTCCTACCTTGTTCTTCTTTCTCAAGATTGTGGTGGCTATTCGTGGGCGTTTTTGGTTCCATATACATTTTTGAAGTATTTTTTCTATTTCTGTGAAGTCTGTCATTGGTATTTTAATTGGGATTGCATTGAATATGTAGATTGCTTTGGGTAGTATGGACATTAATTCTTCCCATCCATGAACATGGTATATGCTTCCATTTATTTGTATCTTCCTTGATTTCTTTCTTCATTGTTCTGTAGTTTTCTGAGTACAGGTCTTTGACCTCCTTAGTTAAGTTGATTCCTAGGTACTTTATTTTTCTTGTTGCTATGGTAAATGGGATTTGATTTTTCGCTTCTATTTCTCTTGTTTCATTATTGGTATACAAAAATGCTTTTGATTTCTGGATATTGACTTTATACCCAGCTATTTTGCTAAATATGCTTATTAGGTCAAGTAAATTTTTGGTGGAGCCAATGGGGTTTTGTATGTACACTATCATATCATCTGCAAATAATGACAGTTTGACTTCCTCCTTTCCAATTTGGATACCTTTGATTCCTTTTTCTTCTCTGATGGCTATAGCTAGAACTTCCAAGACAATGTTGAATGGAAGTGGAGAAAGTGGGCAGCCTTGTCTCCTTCCTGATCTTAGGGGAAAAGCTTTCAGTTTTTGTCCATTAAGTATGATGTTGGCTTCAGGTTTCTCATAGATGGCCTTTATGATGTTGAGGTATGCTCCCTCTATTCCCATTTTGCTGAGGGTTTTTATCATAAATGGTTGCTGCACTTTATCAAATGCTTTTTCAGC
>PVIW01014016.1:0-25084 GCA_004026585.1 Noctilio leporinus | reverse complement strand
AGACCAGAACCTAGTATAAAGGAACCATGGACATGGACAACAGGTGGGATTGACTTTGGGGGGAATGGGGGGTGGGGAGGGGGACAGAGGGGAGTAAAAAGAGGGATGGATGTAATACAACAACAATATAAAAGAAAAGAATAAAGGTTTGACTTAAATCAGCTGAAAAAAAAAAACAAAAAAACAAAACAAAACTGTAGGACAAAAGATAAAGACAAAGACAAAAGATCTCTGGTAGACTCCAACAGGCATACTAGGCCCAGACTGGGACATAATCTGACATCACCAAGGGCAGATACATGAAAGTGCACTTCTAAGAAGGGCTCACCACAAAGACAGGAAGCCAAAGCAGACCAACCTAAGAAGCAAAAACAAAGAAGAGTCACCTAAAATGGGGAGATAAAGAAACAAACCCTCATAGAAAGAAAAGAAGAAATCCCCAAAACGAGTGTAAAATAAAATAGAAGCAAGCATATTATCATACATGGAATTCAAAATAATGATGATAGAGAAGCTCAATGAGCTCAGCAAATTCCAAAAAAAACTACAAACAACTCCAGGGGAAGTACAACAACTCTAAGGAATCTACAAGAAACTTAATTGGGCCCTGGCTGGTAGCGCAGTGGATAAGGTGCCGGCCTGCGAACCCAAAGGTCGCAGGTTCGATTCCCCAGCCAGGGAACATAACACGGTTGCAAACCAGGTCTCCAGTCAGATCTGTGGCTGGAGGCAGGTGAAAAGCAACCATACATTGATGTGTCTCTCCCTCTCTGCCTCTCTCCCTTCCCATCTTTCTAGAAATGATGAAATAAAATCTTAAAAAAAAAAAAAAAACTTAATTGGGAACTACATGAGCATTAAAAAGGACATAGAAACTACCAATAAAAACCAGGAGAAAATGAAGAATACAATTTATGAAATGAAAAAGACTGTAGAAGGAATCCAAAGCAGGCTAGAGAAAGTAGAAAATAGGATCAGACAGCTGGGAGACAAGGTTGAAAAAATTTCCCAGACAATGCAACAAAATGAAAAAAGACTGAACAAAAATGAAGAGGTTTTAAGAAAGCTGTAGGACAACATGAAACATAGGAATATTCCTATCATAGGGATACCAGGAGGAGAAGAGGAGCAATGGATAAAAAACCTCTTCAAAAAAGATATGACACAAAACTTCCCTAACTTGAAGAGACAACTAAATATATGAATACAGTGAATAGGCCTTCAGTGGTCAGGGGGAAAAGGGTTGGGGGGAGGGGGGAAGCAGAGGCAAGAAAGGGGAGCAGTTTAGACAAGAACCTAGTATAAAGGAACCAAGGACATGGACAACAGGTGGGATGGATTTTGAGGGGAATGGGTGGGTGGGGAGGGGGACAGAGGGGAGAAAAAAGAGGATAGATGTAATGCAATAACAATAAAATTAAAAAAAAAAAATTTAACTCAAGCTCAGGAAGCACAGAGGGTCCCAAGGAAGATGAACCCAAACAGTCCCATTCAAATGGACATCATTAAAATGGCAAATATCAGAAACAAAGAGAGAATCCAAAAAGCAGCAAGAGAGAAACAGCTAATAACATACAAGTGCAGTGGTGGCCCTTATAAGGTTACCAGCTGATTTCTCAACAGAAATACTACAAGCCAGAAGGGAATATTAAGAAAGAATCCGAGCAATGAAATCAAAGGCCGACAAATAAGACTACACTATACAGTAAGACTCTAATTCAAAATGGAAGGTGAAAGAAGGAGTTTCCCAGGCAAAAGAAGGCTAAAAGAATACATCACCACCAAACCAGCATTGCAAGAGATGTTGAAGGGTCTGCTTTAAAAAGATGAAGAAACAGAAAGCGAGGGAGGTAGGAACACAGGTACCAAGGGGAAAAAATGACAATGAATGAGGACCTATCAATAATAACCTTAAATGTAAACAGATTAATGGCACAAATAAAGAAACATAGGGTAGCTGAATGGATAAGAACCAACTTTAACTTATGAATACTTTAAAATAATCTTGTTATAAGTAGATTTGTACTAAATAACATATAACTTTGTATTCTGTTGTATCTGAATTATTACAGGTTAAGTTTGATTAGATTGAAATTGTTTCCTAAATTGAGAATATCAAGTTACTTGAAGTAACTTACAAAATGCAAATGCATTTTAAAGGAAAAGCAAAGTAAGAAAGTGTGGATGCAGCAATCTTAAGAAAGAAGAACAAGGTAGGAGGAATCACAATACTGGACATCAAACAATACCATAAAGCTACTGTCATCAAAACAGCATGGTACTGGCATAAGAATAGACATATAGATCAATGGGACAGAATAGAGAGCCCAGAAATTAACCCAGGACTCTATGGTCAACTCATATTTGACAAAGGGGGAAAGAACATCAAATGGAGTAAAAACAGTCTCTTCAACAAGTGGTGTTGGGAGAACTGGACAGCAATATGCAAAAAGATAAAACTAGACCACCAACTTACACCATACACCATAATAAACTCAAGGTGGATAAAGGATTTAAACGTAAGCAGTGCCACCATAAAGGTCCTGGAGAAAAATATAAGCAGTAAACTCTTTTGATATCCTATGCAGAAATATGTTTACTGATACTTCATCAAGGGCAAAGGAAATCAAAGCACAAATCAACAAATGGGACTATATCAAATTGAAAAGTTTCTGTTCAGCTAAAGAAAATATCAGCAAAATTCAAAGGGAACCAACTGTATGGGAAAACATAATTGCCAATGATACCTCACACAAGGGTTTGATCTCCAAAATATATAAATAATTAATGCAACTCAACACCAGGGAGATAGACAGCCCAATTAAAACATGGTCAAAGGACCTGAAGAGACAACTCACTGAGGAAGATATACAAAGGGCCCAGAGGCATATGAAAGAATGCTTAACATCACTAGTCATCAGAGAGATGCAAATTAAAACCACAATAAGATACCACCTCACACCTGTCAGAATGGCAATCATCAACAAATCAACAAACAAGTGTTGGCGAGGATGTGGGGCAAAGGGAACCTTCATGCACTGCTGGTGGGAATGCAGGCTGGTGCAGCCACTGTGGAAAACAGTATGGGGTTTCCTTTAAAAAACTCAAAGTGGAACTGCCTTTTGAGCCAGCAATTCCACTACTTGGACTATACCCAAAGAATCCTGAAACACCAATTCATAAGAACCTATGTACACCTATGTTCATAGCAGCACTATTTACAATAGCCAAGTGCTGGAAACAGCCTAAGTTCCCATTGGTGGATGATTGGATCAAAAAACTTTGGTACATTTACACAATGGAATACTATACAACAGAAAGAAAGAAGGAACTTGTACCTTTTGCAACAACATGAATGGAACTGGAGAGTATTATGCTCAGTGAAATAAGCCAGTCAGCGAAGGAAAAATACCATAAGATCTCACCCATTACAGGACAATAATGAAAAAAACTAACAACAAGCAAAACAGAAACAAATATATGAATACAGTGAATAGGCCTTCAGTGGTCAGGGGGAAGTGGGTTGGAGGGAGCGGGGAGGGAGAGGCAAGGAAGGGGAGCAGTTTAGACCAGGACCTAGTATAAAGGAACCATGGACATGGACAACAGGTGGGATTGACTTTGGGGGAAATGTGTGGATGGGGATGGGGACAGATGGGAGCAAAAACGGGATGGATGTAATACAAAAACAATAAAATTAGAAAAACAAAAACAAAAAACTGATCAACCAAATTATGGACATGCTTCTTTAACCAAACCTAGTTTTTCATGCCCACAAACCTCCAGTAAATGTAAAATACAATCTATTACAGCTGAAGTTGATGCAAAAAAAAAAAAAAAAAAAAAAAAAAAAAAAAAAAAAAAAAAAAAAAAAAAAAAAAAAAAAAAAAAAAAAAAAAAAAAAAAAAAAAAAAAGAAAAGAAAAGAAAAGAAAAGACAGAAAGAAAAGAAAATGTGGATGTATATTACATAGAATATATGCCATCATTTTAATTCACTGTTACAAACTGTGTGCTGGTTTGTGGTTATGTAATATGTAGAGGTTTTATTAACAATCTCTGTATTAAATATCAACCAACTGGTAGTTGGTGTGTTGCAAAATTAGTCAATCTTTAGGTTAGAAAAGATGCAGAGTGAAAACTAGCTTTGGATAGAATTTACCAATTACTAAACTATATGATTCATGTACATAAATTATATATATATTCCCATATTAGTAATTAAATTGGATGAGATACCTTTCAAAAAGATAATGAAAATAGGCATTTCTAGCAATGAAGGCCCCCAAATTGAGGGTGTCTGGAAAATATATTAATGCTATAGTAAACTTCATTATTCAAACGTGAACGTACAGAATCTCTACCTCAATAGAGGTAGAGATTAAATAGCTCAGTTGTAGCTTAGGACCACATAGGAAGTAAACCACACGTTAAAAAAACAGCTATAATACTATTCTACAAAATTATTTAAATCCTAGGTTTATATATATATATATATATATATATATATATATATATTAACCTCAACAGAGTAGATATCTTAATTTCTACTCTGTGGTGACAAGCTGAGCACTACAAGTGCCATTAGTTCTGAAGGCTTCAACTGGTAAACATGTAGAGGAGAAACAGGAGGTATTGAAAAGAAATGAAAAAGTCAGTCGACCATCTAAGGTGGAAAACTCCCAAAAGAATCATTTGTAGTTCCAGTAGCTTAAAATAAAGTTGAGTTGCAGGAGTTCTGGCAAGATGGTGGAGGAGTAAGTGAAGCTACACCAATCTCCTCCCAGGTCACATCTGGAATTACTTTTTTGGAGAAAAAGTCAGCTAGAATTACCAACAGAATGCCAGCTGGAAAGAGATCCTATAACCATGTACAGAACAAAGGAGGACTCTTCTTCACAACATGACTGGTAGAAATCTTGGAAACATGAGAGGGCTGGCTGGAGGCAGCAGCTGAAGGGACTGAGCCCGGGGCTTCACCTGAGAAGGCTGGGTTCTGGTCCCCAAGCAAGGATTCCCACCCTACAGCAATACAGCCAAAAGTAGAGCAGCATCCAGCTGAGAAGGGCAGAAAGCCATGGAGTTTGCTATCCTGTGGGCACTGGAGACAGAGAACTACTAGGGTGATCACAACAAAAATACCTTGGTATCCACCTACCCTGGGCTCCAGCAGAGGGAAGGAGGAGAGTAATGGAGACCTGTGGGGAGAGTTTGTGGCAGTGACTGGAGGAGAAAAGTGGGAAAGCAGCTGTAGGGATTCATAGCCCACACCTCAGGGAGACTGCACTGCACCATGCAGCTTCCATAGGAGGGTCCTCATAGCCCCACCCACTCTAAGCAATCTGCCCCACCTAGTGGTGCCAGAACCTGGTGCCTGATAACAATTCTTTGACTTACATGTAAATAAATCTCTGCCTCCCTGCTGTGTCTAACCACAGATACAATAGTTGGCACCTAAAAAACTAATTCTCGCCCAGCAGCGTCTGGGCCTGGGGGATGATTACAAACTCTCTGACTTACAGTTGGGTCAGTCAGTCAGCCCTGCACAGTGATGTGCAAGCCTGGTGGCTGACCCTAGATACAATGCTTTGCAACTGAGTCAGTCTTTCTCGCTCAGCAGAGCCTGGGCCTGGCAAGCGAGTACAAACCCTCTGACTTATAGCTGGGTCAAACAACCAGCCCCACACAGTGGAAAGTGAGCCTGGTGTCTGATCATGGATTCATTGGTTCACAACTAAGTTGGTTTGTCCTGCCTGTTGGCTTCTGGACCTGGTGGCTGATCACAAACTCATTGGATTATAACTGAAATCTTCAGTCTAGCCCAGTGGCCCCTTAGCCTGGCAGCTGATCACAGATTCATTGGATTACAATAGAATTTTTCAGTCAAGCCCAGTGTCACTTGAGCCTGGTGGCTAATCACAGATTCATTGCATTACAATTGGATATTGCTGCCTAGCCCAGTGGCACCTGAGCCTGGCTGCTGATCACAAATTCCTTGATTTACATCTGAATCTGTCCCACCAGGCAGCACCTGAGCTGGTAGCTGGTCCATTGGATTACAACTGAACCTCTCTGTCAAGCCCAATAGGGCCTGAATTAGGTAGCTGATTCTTGCTTTACAATTGAATCAGTCTGACACCCCAAGCAGCATCAGAGACTGGTGGTGGATCACAGATTTATAAGATTAAAATTAAATCAATTATTCTGGCCAAGCAGTTCCTTCACCTGGTGGCTGAACACACTCTGATTGGACTACAATGAAAGTTTTAAATGGGGAGAAAAAGAAATAGCCCATCACCAAAAGGAAAGGAGGAATCCCCAGAAAGATCACTAAATGAAACAGAGGCAAGCAAATTATCAGAGATAGAATTAAAAATAATGATGATAGAGAAGCTCAATGAGCTCAGCCAACTCAAAGAAAACCACAAACAATTCCAGGGGAACTACAAACAACTCCAGGGACACTACTGGTAACTCCAGGGAAGCTACAAGAAACTTATAGACAACCACACCAGCATTAAAAAGGGCATAGAAACTGTCAGTAAGAGCAAAGAAAAAATGAAGAATACAATTCCTGAATTGAAGAATACAGTAGAAGGAATCAACAGCAGGCTAGAGGAAGCAAAGGATTGGGTCAGCAAGCTGGACAACAACATAGAAAAATATTCTAAGACAGGGTAACATAATGAAAAAAGGCCAAACAAGAATGAAGAGGTTTTAAGAGAGCTGCAGGAGAACATGAAACACAATAATATCCATATCATAGAGATACCAAAAGGAGAAGAGAAACAAGGAATGAGAAAACTGTTAAAAAATGTAATGATAGAAAACTTCCCTAACATGATGAGTGAAAGCATTACTCAAGTTCAGGGAGGACAGAGGTTCGCAATGAGGATCAAAACAGATCCACTCCAACACATATTATACTTAAAATAGCAAATTTCAAAGACAAAGAAAACTCTAAAAGCATCATCAAGAGAGAAACAGCAAATAACATACAAGGGGGTTCCTATAAGGTTATCAAGTGATTAATCAACAGAACCAATACAAGCCAGAAGAAAATGGCAAAAAATATTCCAAGTAATGGGAAACAAAAGCCTGCAACCAAGCAAGGATCTCATTGAAAATGGAAGGAGAAATAAGGAGTTTCCCAGACAAAAGAAGACTAAAAGAATACATCTCTACCAAACCAGCATTGCCAGAAATGCTAAATGGTCTACTTTAAAAAGCTTAAGAAATAGAGAAAAAGTAAAACACAGGTAAAAAGGGGGAAAATAACAATAAATATACATCAATAATAACCTTAAATGAAAATGGATTAAAAACATCAATAAAAAAACACAGGGTAGCTGAATGTATAAGAAAACATGACCTACATACATGCTGTCTTCAAGAGACCCACCTCAGAACAAAGGATCAACAAAGATTGAAAGTGAAGGGATTGAAAAATATATATCAAGCAAAAAGACATGAAAAAAAGGCTGGAGTAGCAATACATATTTCAGGCAAAATACATTTTACAATGAAGGCTATAAAAAGAAACAAAGAAGGACCTTACATAATACTTAAGGAAACAATCCATCAAGAAGAAATAACTCTGGTAAACATATATGCACCCAACATTGGTGCTCCCAAATATATAAGGAAAATGTTGGAGGACTTCAGGAATGATATAGACAGCAACACACTAATAGTAGGGGGTGTTAACACCCCATTATCAGTGATGGACTGATCTTCCAAACAAAAATCATCAAGGATATTGTGGCACTGAACAACACTCCAGAGAAAATGGATCTAACTGACATATATAGAACCATTTACCCCAAAGAGGCAAAATAAACATTCTTTTCAAATGCACATGGAACATTCCCTAAAATAGACCACATGGTAGGTCACAAGACAGACCTCCACAAATACAGCAAAATTGAAATAATCAAATATCTTCTCAGATCACAATGGATTGAAACTAAAAACCAACCCTAAGGGAAAAATACCAAAAACACTCTAATTCATGGAGACTGCAAAACATAATTTTATGTAATTAATGGGTTAACAATGCGATCAATGATGAAATCAAAAAGTTTCTGGAAACAAATGAAAATTAATACTAAACAGCCAAAAAACTATGGGGCACAGCAATGGAACAGGGAAATTCATGGCAGTACTGGCCTACCTAAAAAAGATAAGAATCTTACACAAACAACCTAACCACAAAGTTACAAGAACTAGAGGAGCAACAACAAACAAAGCCCAGAGCAAGTAGAAGGAAGGAAATCATCAAGATCAGAGCAGAATAAATAACTTAGAGACTCAAACTATAATTTGAAGAATCAATAAGTCCAGGAGCTGTTTTTTTTTAAAAATAAACAAAATTGACAAGCCTTTAACATAACTCATCAAGAAAAGTAGAGAGAGAACCCAAATAAACAGAATCAGAAATCACAGAGAAGAAATCATAACTGATATTCAGAAATACAAATGATTGTAAGAAATTACTACAAACAACTATATGACAAGAAATATGACAACTTGGGTGAAATGGACCCTTTTCTGGAAATGTATAATCTACCAAAATGGAATCCAGAAAAAAACAGAAAATCTGAATAGACCAATAACAACTAGTAAAATTGAAGAAATAATCCAAAATCTCCCAAAGCACAAGAGCCCCAGACCAGATGAATACACAAGTGAATTGTCCCAAACATTTAGAGAACTAACTCCTATTGTTCTCAACCTATATAAAAAAAATCCAAGAAGAGAGAAGACTTCCAAATTCTTTCTATGAGACCAATATTGTTGTTATCCCAAAACCAGGTCAAGACACATCTAAGATAGAAAACTATAGGCCAATATCTCTAATGAAGATAGATACTAAGATTCTTAACAAAATATTAGCCAATGGGATCCAGCAATACATTCAAAAAATCATACACCATGATCAAGTGGGTTACATCCCAGGGATGCAAGGACGGTACAATATTGGCAAACCAATGAATGTAATACACCACATCAAAAATGATAGAAAAAACCATATGATCATATCATTAGATGCTGAAAAACCATTTGATAAAGTTCAGCAATATTTATGATAAAAACATTAAGCAAAACAAGAATGGAGGGAGTACACCTCAACATCATAAAGGCCATATATATGAAACCTGAAGCCAACATCATACTCAACAGACAGAAAGTAAAAGCTTTTCCCTGAGATCAGGAAAAAGACAAGGCTGTCTATATTCTCTACTTTTGTTCAACACCATTTTGGAAATTCTATCCATAGCTATCAGACAAGAAAAAGAAATCAAATGTATCCAAATTGGAAAGGAGGAAATCAAACTGTGATTATTTGTGGATAATATGATAGTGTATATACAAAACTGGACAGGCTCCACCAAAAACTTACTCGATCTAATAAGCAAATTTAGCAAAATAGCTGGATATAAAGTAAATATTCAGAAATCATAAGCATTTTTATATACCAATAATGAAACAACAGAGATAGAAGCTAGAAAACAAATCCTATTTACCATGGCAACAAGAAAAATAAAGTACTTAGGAATAAACTTAACTAAGGAGGTAAGAGACCTGTACTCAGAAAACTACAGAACAATGAAGAAAGAAATTAAGAAAGATATGAATAAATGGAAGCATATACCATGTTCATGGATGGGAAGAATTAACGTCATTAAAATGTCCATACTACTCAAAGCAATCTACAGATTCAATGCAATCCCAATTAAAATACCAATGAGAGACTTTACAGAAACAGAAAAAAATATTTCAAAAATTTATATGAAGCCAAAAACACCCATAAATAGCCACAGCAATATTGAGAAAAAAGAACAAGGTAGGAGGAATCATAATACCGGACTTCAAACTATATTACAAGGCTACTGTCATAAAAACTGTCTGGTACTGGCATAAGAATAGACATATAGATCAATGGAACAGAATAAAGAGCCTAAAGATAAACCCAGGCCTCTATGATCAATTAATATTTGACAAAGGGGGAAGGGACATCAAATGGAGTAAAAACAGTCTCTTCAACAAATGGTGTTGGTAGAACCAGACAGTAACATGCAAAAAATAAAAATAAAGCTAGACCACCAACTTACACCATACACCAGAATAAATTCAAGATGGATAAAGGACTTAAACATAACCAGGACCTCCATAACAGTCCTGAAGGAAAATGGAGGCAGTAAAATTTTAGAAATCCTACACAGAAATGGGTTTACTAATATTAATCCAAGGGCAAAGGAAATAAAAGAAAAAATAAACAAATAGGACTATATCAAACTGAAAATTTTCTGTTCAGCTAAAGAAAAACCTAGCAAAATACAAAGGGAAACAACTGCATGGGAAAACATATTTGCCAATGATACCTCAGTCAAGGGTTTCCTATCCAAAATATATAAAGAACTTATACAGTTCAACACCAGGGAGACAGACAGCCCAATTAAAACATGGGCAAAGGACCTGAACAGACAACTCTCTGAAGAAGACATATAATGGGCCCAGAGGCAAATGAAAGAATACTCAACATCACTATCCATCACAGAGATGCAAATTAAAACCACAATAAAATACCACCTCACACCCATAAGAATGGCCATCATCAAAAAATCAACAAACAATAAGTGTTGGGGAGGACGTGGGGAAAAGGGAATCCTGGTGTACTGCTGGTGGGAATGCAGGTTGGTGCAGCCACTATGAAAAACAATATGCAGTTTTCTTAAAAATCTAAAAATGGAACTGCCTTTTAATCCAGCATTTCCACTACTAGGACTATACCCAAAGAATCCTGAAACACCATTTCATAAGAACCTATGTACTGTTATGTTCAGAGCAGCACTGTTTACAATGGCCAAGTACTGGAAACAGCCTAAGTTCCCATCAGTGGATGATTGGGTCAAAAAAATTTGGTACATTTACACAATGGAATGCTACACAGCAGAAAGAAAGAAGGAACTCCTACCTTTTGCAACAACATGGATGGAACTGGAAAGTATTATGCTTAGTAAATTAAGCCAGTCAATGGAAGACAAATACCATATGATCTCACCCATTACAGGACAATAATGAACAAAGCAAACAAGCAAAATAGAACCAGATACCTGAATACAATGAATAGACCTTCAGTGGGCAGGGGGGAGAGGGTCTAAAGAGGCAAAGGAGGGGAGCAGTTTAGTCAAGGAACTAGTATGGAAGAACCATGGACATGGAAAACATGTGGGATTGACTTTGTGGTGGAGTGGGTGGTTGGGGAAGGGGACAGAGGGGAGTAAAAAGAGGATGGATGTAATACATTAAAATTAAATTCAGAAAATAAATAAGTAAAGTTGAGTTGAATTATTGGAGGGGGTGGAATCTGACTCAGAAATCAAATTCATTCTTTTTAATTTAATTTTATTGTTATTATATTATATCCATCCCATTTCCCCTCCACTCTCCCCCAAATTCATTTTTTACTGTGTGTTTGGCACTTCTCCAGGACAGCTTTCACAAAAGTGAGTTCTGCAATGCACCATTTGTGTGATATATTTCACAAAAGCAGCATTCCAAGTAAAATAAGTTTAAAAGAAAAGAAAAAAGGCTGATACAAGATGGCAACAGAGTAGAGAGCAGTGCTGATGGTGTTCTCGAGTGCCAGAGCAGCTGGAACATAGGCTAGATAGGGAGCATGAGACATCTGTAGGTCCCCAAGAATTGGAGCAGTAAGCATCTTGACTTGGGGTGCACAGCCCAGAGGCTGCAGAGACCTACAGGAGAGCAGGTGAGGCAGTTCTGAACTGGCAGGCAGGCTGAGGTCGGCCCTGGGCAGCAGCTCTACCCAGAAGAGTGTCTCTAACTGAAGACAGCTCCAGGATCCCTGGCGACTAGAAATCTGAACAGTGAAGTGTCCGTAGTGAGGGCAAATGCCAGAGTGAAGGTTGAATTGAACTCCTGCAGGGGAGCGACTGTGTGAGAGCCTTGCTCAGTAGACTGAGAGAGAGGAAGCTCCTCACTGGGCCAGAGGCAGAGGAGAAGAGACCTGTGGGGGAGCAAGAGTGGAGAAGCAGAGAAGTCCATTGTCCAGAGCAGTGAGAGGGCCAAAAATGGTGCCCATAGGCCACCAGGGAAAGAGCAGTTTGGAGCCCCTGCGATGCATGCACCCACACCAAACTCAGGTTCCCACAAACACTTGAAATCCTGCCACTGGGCCACCATGGAGAGGGCGGCTCAGAAACCTGGTGAGGGGAGGGCCCAGCCTCATGCACCCACACAGGCACAGGCCCCCACAGAAACACCAAACTGCATGCCAGGAACTTGCACCTGATGCAACTGGTGTGACCATTGCAGGCGAAAAAGGCTGGAGGGGAAGGAGTAGTACCAGCTGCACTGCGGACCCCCTGGGGAGCCAGGCAAGTATCACAGAGGCAGAGGTGAAAAACTCTTCAAAGAGTTTTACTGCCTGGAGGGTTAGCCTTCACCCAGGGGAGATAGGCACTGTTAGTGGACAGGGGCTACCTATTCCAGAAGCTGCGGAGATAGGGCCAGCCATCACAGGAGCCAAAGAGGTTACAGGACACCCAGCATTGGAGCCAGGTGCCCATCACAGGCAGGAACCTCCTCTAGGATCTGGAGGGGGAGGAGCAGACATAGACACCACAGAAGCACCCTGCAGGTCTTCACACAGAACCAGGGGAGAAGAGAGGACCCCAAAACATCAGCAGCACAGAAACACAGCTAAGCTACTGGAGGCCCAGCCTACCTGGGGGCTGACATTCGGAATAAGCCCTGACTGTGACAACCATAGGCCCTGCCACTCCAAGACCACATAGCTAGGGTGTAGGTTGCAGAGACCTGACCAAGAAAAAGAGGCAGACTCAGGAAATGGATCACTGCTAATCTCAAGCACCTCAGATACACCAAGAGCTACATAAATTATTAACCCCTAAAATCCATTTCAAAAGTTACTTCCAAGTCTCACAATTAGTGCATTTTAAGTAAATACTCTTTATACCATAGTGTATCCCAACTCATATATTTTTACTCCTCCCCTATCTCAATTCACCTAAATACTCAAGATCCTCCTCCTACTCTCCATTTAAACTCTACTCACTCTCCTAACACAAATCATTCCTCAATCTTAGTATTCCTCCCCTCCCCAGCCACCTAAAACCTTTCCTTTTCTTTGTTTTATTTTAATTTTAATTAAAAAAATTTTTTTCTGATAAAAGCACATAAGTCCTGGCTCCAACAGGACCAATCAGGGATCATTAAGGGAGAACAGGAAGATAGATGCAGCATCTATCTGTTATATATATATATATATATATATAACACTGTTCACTCATACGTGAGGCTTTCTAATTCTCCCTCTCCTCATTTCTATGGAATAGATAAGTTGGTTTTCTCTCTCATATCCCTGCTTTATTTGCTATTACTCAGCACCTTTCAAGAATATCTATACTTTAGTCAACTTAATCATTATTCCCCTTGTACAATAGTCTTAATATACCTACATCCTTATTAAAACTGGCTCAGTTGCAGGTGAGTATATGATTAAGGGTGGGGGTTACCTTGGAGGGTATGGGTATATAGTTATGTTCATAGACAGTCGAAAGGGGGAGTAAAAGAGAAAGATATCTCTGAATGTCTGGTTATTTTGTCTGGACTGCTGGTTCTGTTTTAGAAGCAGCTCAAAAACTGTATGAGAAAGGATACAAGGAGTGTCTCTCAATCAGCCAACTAGAAGAAAAGGAGCAACATATACAACCAATCCAAAATACAACCAGATAGCCCAAGTTAATGACATAAGGCCACCCCAAGAGCAAATAGTGGAGAAAATCTAGGAGATTGCAACAATAAACTCCACAAATCTCATAACACACAGGGTGCTCCACAAGGGCAGGGAAACAAAGCAGATTAATGCAAGAAAAAAACAAGCAACTACAGACATCCAAAACTGGGGGGTGGCAGTGGGGAGGGAGAATCAGTCCAATACCAAAAGGAAAGGAAGAATCCCCAGAAAGATCACCTAATGAAACAGAGGCAAACAATCTATCACATATGGAATTCAAAAGAATGATGATGGAGAAGCTCAGGGAGCTCAGCCAGCTCAAAAAAACTATAAACAACTCCAGGCAACCTAAAAAGAACTGCAGGGAAGTTCAAAAAACTTATTGAGAACTACGCCAGCATCAAAAAGGACTTAGAAACTATCAGTAAGAGCCAGTATGAAATGAAGAATACAACTTCTGAATTGAAGAATACAGTAGAAGGAATCAACAGTAGGCCAAGGGAAGCAGAGGAGAGGATCAGGAAATTGGAGGACAATGTAGAAAAATATTCCAAGACAGTACAAGACAATGAAAAAAGGCTGAACAAGAATGAAGAGATATGAACAGAGATGCAGGACAACATGAAACATAATAACATCTGTATCATAGGGATACCAGAAGGAGAAGAGAAACAAGGAATGGAAAACCTGTTCAAAACAGTAATGATAGAAAATTTCCCTAACATGATGAGTGAAAATGTTAATCAAGTTCAAGAAGCACAGATGGCCCCAATGAAAATCAACCCAAACAGACCAACTCCAAAGCACATTGTAATTAATATGGCAAATACCAAAGACAAAGAGAGAATTCTAAAAGCAAATAACATATAAGGGGACTCCAATAAGGTTATCAAATAATTATTCAACAGAAACACAACAAGCCAGAAGGTAATGGCAAAAAGTATTTCAAGTAATGGTAAACAAAGGCCTGCAACCAAGAATACTCTACCAGGCAAGGCTCTCATACAAGACGGAAGAAGAAATAAGGATTTCCCAGACAAAATAAGACTAAAAGAATACATCTCTACTAAACCAGCATTGCGAGAAATGCTAAAGGGTCTGCTTTAAAAACAAAAACAAAAAATGAAGTAACAGACAAAGAGGAACATAGGTACAAAGTGGGAAAATGGCAGCAAATAAGTATCAATCAGTAATAACCTTAAATGTAAATGGATTAAATGTACCAATCAAAACATAGGGTAGCGGAATAGATAAGAAAACATGACCCACATATATGCTGTCTTCAAGAGACCCACCTCAGAACAAGAGACCGACACAGATTGAAAGTGAAGGGATGGAAAAAAATATATGAAGCAAATGGACATGAAAAAAAGGCTCAAATAGCTATACTTATTTCACAAAAAATAGATTTTATAATGAAGAACATAAAAAGAGATAGAGAAGGACTTTCCATAACACATAAGGGAAAAATCCATCAAGATAAAATAACTCTTGTAAACATATAGGCACCCAACGTAGGAGCTCTGAAATATATAAGGAAAATCTTGGAGGACTTCAAGAAGGATAGACACAGCAACACTCTAATAGATGATTTTAATACCCCACTATCAACAATTGACAGATCTTCCAAAGAAAGAATCACCAGCCCTGGATGGTAGCACAGTGGATAAGGTTCTGGCCTGCGAACCCAAAGGTTGCAGGTTCGATTCCCCAGCCAGGGCACATAACAAGGTTGCACACCAGGTCTCCAGTCAGGTCTGTGGCTGGAGGCAGGTGAAAAGTAACCATACACTGATGTCTTTCTCCCTCTCTGCCTCTCTCCCTTCCCCTCTTTCTGAAAATAATGAAATAAAATCTTAAAAAAAAAAAAAAAAAAAAACAGGAATAAAGAAAAAAATCACCAAAGATGTGGCATTGAACAACAGTCTAGAGGAAATGGACTTAAATGATATATGCAGAGCCTTTTACACCCCACAAAAAAAACAAAATACACATTCTTTTCAAATACACATGGATCATTCTCTAAGGTAAACCACATGGTATGTCACAAGGCAAGCCTCCACAAATACAGGAAAACTGAAATCATACCAAGCATCTACTCAGATCACAATGGCTTGAAACTAGAAACCAATCCCAAAAGAAAAAAAACATAAAAACTCTAACTCATGGAGACTGAATAACATGTTTTTAAGTAATGAATGGGTTAACAATGAGGTCAAAGGTGAAATCAAAAATTTCCTGGAAACAAATAACAATGAACTAACAACAGCCCAAAACCTATGGGACGCAGCAAAGGCAGTACTCAGAGGGAAATTTATAGCAATACAGGCCCACCTGAAAAGGTCACAAGAAGTTTATAAAAACAGCCTAACCAGAAAGCTGCAAGAACTAGAGAAGCAACAACAAACAAAGCCCAGAACAAGGAGAAGGAAGAAAATCATCAAGGTCAGAGCAGAACTAAATAACTTAGAGACTCAGACTACGATTTGAAAAATCAGCAAGTCCAGAAGCTGTTTCTTTGAAAAATAAAGAAAATTGACAAGCCTTTATCCAGACTCATCAAGAAAAAAAGAGAGGACCCAAATAAGCAGAATCAGAACTGACAGAGGAGAAATAACAATTGATACATCAGAAATACAAAAGGTTGTAAGAAATTATTTCAAACAACTGTATGACAAGAAATATAACAACCTGGGTGAAATGGACACATTTCTGGAAATGTACAAACTACCAAACCTGAATCCAGAAGAAGCAGAAAGCCTCTATAGGCCAATAACAATTAGAAAAATTGGAGAAGTAATCCAAAATCTCCCAAAGCATAAGATCCCTGGACTGGATGGATACACAGGTAAATTTTACCAAACATTTAGAGAAGAACTAACTCTGATCCTTCTCAACCTACTTCAAAAAATACAGGAATAGGGGAGACTCCCAAACTCTTTCTATGAGGCCAGTATTATTCTGCTCCCAAAACCAGTCAAGACACAACTAAGAAAAAAAAAACCTGTAGGCCAATATCTCTGATGAACATAGATGCTAAGATTCAGAACAAAATATTGGCCAACCGGATTCAGTAGTACATTACAATGATCTTACACCATGATGAATGGGTTTCATTCCAAGGATGCAAGGATGCTACAATATTTGCAAATTAATTAAAGTACAACTACCATTTATGATAAAAACATTGAGAAAAATGGGGATAGAGGGAACATACTTCAACATAATAAAGGCCATGTATGGGAAATCTGAAGCCAACATCATACTCAATGGGCAAAAACTAAAACTTTCCCCTAAGATCAGGAAGAAGACAAGGCTGTCCACTTTCTCCACTTCTGTTCAACATTGTTTTGGAAGTTCTAGCCATAGCTATCAGAGAAGGAAAAGGAATCAAAGATATCCAAATTGGAAAAGAGGAACTTAAACTGTCATTATTTGCAGATGACATGATAGTATACATAAAAACCTAGTAGACTCCACCGAAAGCTTAAACTAATAAGCAAATTTAGCAAAATAATTGGATATAAAGTCAATATTCAGAAATCAAAAGCATTTTTGTATATCAATAATGAAACAGAGATAGAAGCTAGAAAACAAATCCCATTTATTATAGCAACAAGAAAAATCAAGTACTTAGAAATAAACTTAACCAAGTAGGTAAAAGACATGTACTCTTTTACCTCTTTGTAGAAAACTACAGAACATTGAGGAAAGAAATTAAGGAAGATAGAAACAAATGGAAGCATATACCATGTTTATGGTTGGGAAGTATTAACATCATTAAAATGTCCATACTGCCCAAAGCAATC
This sequence comes from Noctilio leporinus, assembly GCA_004026585.1. Taxonomy (NCBI): domain Eukaryota; kingdom Metazoa; phylum Chordata; class Mammalia; order Chiroptera; family Noctilionidae; genus Noctilio; species Noctilio leporinus. Next base: position 7,490 of record PVIW01014016.1, on the reverse strand, counting down.
TACAGATTCAATGCAATCCCATTTAAAATACCAATGACATACTTCACAGGAATAGAAAAAATACTTCAAAAATTTATATGGAGCCAAAAGAATCACCAATACTCTCAGCAATCTTGAGGAAAAAGAACAAGGTAGAAGGAATCACAGTACTGGACATCAAATTATACTGCTAAGCTACTGTAATCAAACAATCTGGTACTGGTATAAGAAAAGACATATAGATCAATGGAACAGAATAGAGTGCCCAAAAATAAACCCAGGACTCTATGGTCAAATAATATTCTACAAAGTGGGAAAGAACATTAAATGGAGTAAAAACATTCTCTTCAGCAATTGGTGTTGAGAGAAGTGGACAACAACAAGCAAAAAAATAAAACTAGACCATTAACTTACACCATACACCAGAATACACTCAAGATGGATAAAGGACTTAAACGTAAGCAGTGCCACCATAGAGGTCCTGTAGAAAATTAGAGGCAGTAAAATTTTGGATATCCTATACAGATAAATGTTTATTGATACTTCTCCAAGAGTAAAAAAATAAAAGTACAAATAAACAAATATGACTATATCAAATTGAAATTTTTCTGTTCAGCTAAAGAAAACACCAGCAAAATTCAGAGAGAACCAACTGTATGGGAAAACATAATTGCCAATGATACCTCAGACAAGGGTTTCATATTCAAAATATATAAAGAACTAATGCAACTCAACACCAGGGAGACAAACAGACTAATTAAAAAATGGGCAGAAGACCTGAACAGACAACTCACTGAGGAGGACATACAAAGGGTCCAGAGGCATATGAAAGAATGCTCAATATCACTAGCCATCAGAGAGATGCAAATTAAAACCACAATAAGATACCACCTCGCACCTGTCAAAATGGCCATCATTATCAAATCGACAAACAAGTGTTGGCAAGGTTGTGAGGAAAAGGGAACCCTGGTGCACTGTTGATGGAAAGACAGACTTGTGCAGCCTTTATAGAAAAAATTATGGAGTTTCCTTAAAAATCCAAAAATGGAACTGCCTTTTGATCCATCAATTCCACTACTAGAACTAACTCAAAGAACCCTGAAATACAAATTTATAAGAACCTATGTACCTCTATATTCATAGCAGCACTATTTACAATAGCCAAGTGCTGGAAACAGCCTAAGTGCTCATCAGTGGGTGAATGGACTGAAAAACTTTGGTACATTTACTCAGTGGAATACTACAGAGCAGAAAGAAAGAAGGAACTCCTACCCTTTACAACAATTTGGATCAAACCGGAAAGTATTATGCTTAGTGAAATAAGCCAGTCAGTGAAAGTTAAATACCATATGATCTGATCCATTATAGGAAAATAATGAGCAAAACACAAAACAAGCAAAACAGAACCACCTACAAAAGTACAATTAATACACCTCCAGTGGGAAGAAGAAAGGGAGTAGTGGGGAGGCAAAAGGGGAGCAGTTTAGTCAAGGAACTAGCATGGAAAAACCATGGACATGGAAAACAATTGTGATTGATTTTCAGGAGGAGTGGGTAGGGGTGAAAGGGGACAGAGGGGAGAAGAAAGGGAATGGATGTAATAAAACAACAATAAAATTTAAAACAAAAACAAAAACAAAAAAAAACCCTCCCAAAACACAAGAGCTTTGGATCAGATGGCTACACAAGTAAATTTTATCAAACATTTATAGAAGAAATAACTGATCTTTCTCCACCTATTTCAAAAAATCCAAAAGAGAGAAGGTTCCCAAACTCCCATTTTTAAATATTTTATTTATTATTTCCAGAGAGAAAGAGAGAGAGAGAGAGGAATGCAGAGAGGGAGAGAGGGAGAGAACCATCAATGTATATTTGCCTCCAGCTACAGACCTGGCTGGAGACCTGGCTTGCAACCTATGTCCTGTGGCTGGGGATTCGAACCTGCCACCTTTGGATTTGCAGGATGGCACCTTATCCACTGTGGTACCAGCCAGGGCTCCAAACTCTTTATGAGGCCAATAGAATTCTAATCTCAAAACCGTGTCAAGACACAACTAAGAAAGAAAACTGCAGCATGGATGCTAAAATTCTCAACAAAATATTGGCCAAGCAGATCCAGCAATACATTAAAAGAATCCTAAACCATGATCAAGTGGGATCCATCTCAGGGATGCAAGAATGGTATAATATTTGCAAATCAATAAATGTAATAAATAAACAAAATGAAAGATAAAATCCATATGACCATATCAATAGGCAGTGAAAAAGCATTTGATAAAGTACAGCAACAATTTATGATAAAATATGCTCAGCAAAATGGGAATAGAGAGAGCATAGCTCAACATAATAAAGGTCATATATGAGAAATCTGAAGCCAACATCATACTCAATGGATAAAAACTCAAAGCTTTTCCCCTAACATCAAGAAGAAAGCAAGGCAGTCCACTTTCTCCACTTCTGTTCAATATTGTTTTGGAAGTTTCTAGCCATAGTTATCAGAGAAAAAAAAAGGAATCAAAGGTATCCAAATTGGAAAGGAGAAAGTCAAACTGTCATTATTTGCAAATGACATGATAATATACATACAAAACTTGATAGACTCAACCACAAACCTACTTGACCTAATAAACAAATTTAGTGAAATAGCTGGATATAGTCAATATTCAGAAATCGAAGGCATTTTTGTATACCAATAATAAAATATCAGAGATAGAAGCTAGAAAACAAATCCCATTTACCATAGCAACAAGAAAAATAAAATAGGAATAAACTTAATCTAGGAGGTAAAAGACCTGTGCTCAGAAAATTACAGAACACTGAAGGAAAAAATTAAGAAAGATACAAACAAATGGAAGCATATACCATATTTATGGATAGGAAGAATTAACATCATTAGAATGTCCCTACTACGCAAAGCAATCTATAGATTCAAAGCAATCCCAATTAAAATATCAATGACATATTTCACAGATCTAGAAAAAATACTTCGGTAATTTATATGGAGCCAAAAGTTACCAGTAATAGCCACATCAATCTTGAGAAAGAAGAACAAGGCAAGAGGAACCACAAAGCCATATATCAAACTATACTACAAGGCTACTGCAATTAAAATAATCTGGCACTCACACATAAGATTAGACGTATAGATCAATGGAACAAAATAGAGAGACCAGAAATAAACCTAGGGCTCTATGGTCAATTAATATTTGACAAAGGGGGAAGGAACATAAAATAAAGTGAAAATAGCCTCCTCAACAAATTGTGCTTGGAGAACTGGTCAGAGATATGCAAAAAAGATAAAACTAGACCACCAACTTACACCATACACCAGAAGAAACTCAAGATGGATAAATGACTTAACATAAACCATGACACCATAAGAGTCCTAGAGGAAAACATAGGCAGTAATATTTCAAATATCCTCTGCAAAAATATTTTCACAGACACTTCACCATGGACAATGGTAATAAAGGAACAAATAATCAAATGGAACTATATCCAATTGAAATTTTCTGTTCAGCTAAAGAAATTAAAGAAGGCAAAATTAAAAGGGAATCAACTGTATGGGAAAACATACTTGCCAATGATACATCAGACAAGGGTTTCATATCCAAAATGTATAAAGAACTTATGTGACTCAACACCAAGAAGACAGATAGCTCAATTGAAAAATGGGCAAAGAGCCTGAACAGAATCCTCTCTGAGGATGACATACAACTGCCCAAAGGCATATGAAAGAATGCTTAGAATCACTAGCCATCAGAGAGATGCAAATTAAAACCACAATAAGATACCACCTCACATCTGTCAGAATGGCCATCGTTATCAAATCAACAAACAACAAATGTTGGCAAGGATGTGGAGAAAAGGGAACCTTGGTGTACTGTTGGTGGGAATGCAGACTCATTCAACCACCATGGAAGACAATATGTAATTTCCTCAAAAAACTAAGAATGGAACTGCCTTTTCACCCAGCAATTCCACTGCTGGGATTATTCCTAAAAATCTCTAAAACACCAATTCAGAAGAGCCTATGTACCTCAATGTTCATAGCAGCACTATTTACAATAGCCAAGTGCTGGAAACAGCCTAAGTGCCCATCAGTGGTTGAATGGACCAAAAAACTTTGGTATATTTACTCAATGAAATACTGTATAGCAGAAAGAAAGAAGAAACATCTACCTTTTGTAACAACATGGATGGAATTGAAGAGTATTATGCTTAGTAAAATAAGCCACTCAATGAAAGACAAATGCCATATGATCTCACCCAATATGGAAACTAATGAACAAAAAACAAAACAAAGAAACATAAAATAGAACCATAGACAGAAATACAAGGAACAAGACTTTCAGTGTGCAGAGTGGAGGGTGTTGGGGGAGAGGGGATGGAGTCAAAGAGGGGGAGCAATTTAGTAAAGGAACAAGCATGGATAGCCTGTGAACATGGATAACACGTGGGATTGACTGTAGAGTGGGGATGGGAAAAGTTTGGAAGTGGAGAGCAGAGGGGGAAAATTGGGATGAATGTAATACAGCAACAATAAAATTAAATGAAAAGATGAATTATGTTTGTTGTAGGTTAGAGTTGTTCTCTTTAATATATTAAAGAAATTATTTTCATAGTTTGCTAAAAGTTTTATCATAAATGTTGAATTTTTAACTGTTTGAAATCTATTGAAATCATGTGAAATTTATCCTAGTTGCATTAATGTGGAATATCATATGAATAAACTTTTAAAAAGAAGCTTATAGAGGTATGCTTTACATACTAAAAGCTCTACATATTTCATGCATGCATCTCCATGAGCTTGGAGGTAAGAATACATCTATGAATACATTGCCACAACCAGTCAATACCATAAACATACCCATCCCATCCAAAACTTTTCTCCCACCCTCTTTATCATATCTGTGCATGTTATAAAAGCACTGTGTGTGTTATAAAAACAAATATGATCTATCTTCATAGCAAATTGTTAAGTATACAGTACAGTATTGTTGTATTCAACATCTCTGGGCCTTACCCACCTAGCATAACTAAAACTTGGTATCCTTTAACTAATACATCCCCATTTCCCCTTCTCTAGTGCCTAGTAACCACCATTTTATTCTCTGCATCTATTGGTTTGACTATTTTATTTTTTTTACTTTTAAATTTTAATTTCATTGTTGTTATATTATATTCATCCCCTTTTTCCTCCCCTCTGTCCCCTTCCCCACCCGCCCACCCACTCCCCCTCAAAGTCAATCCCACTTGTTGTCCATGTCCATAGTTCTTTCAAGCTATTTCCTTGACTACACTGCTCCCCTTCTTTGCCTCCTCCTTCCTTCTCTCCCTTCACCCCTCCCCTTTGCCCAATGAAGGTCTATTCATCTGTATTCATGTATCTGGTTCTGTTTTACTTGTTTCTTTGTTTTGTTCATTATCGTCCTGTATTGGGTGAGATCATATGGTATTTGTCTTTCACAGACTACATACAAAGGGCCTAAAGGTATATGAAAGAATGTTCAATATCACTAGCCATCAGAGAGAGGCAAATTAAAACCACAATAAGATACCACCTCACACCTGTCAGAATGGCAATCATCAGCAAATCAACAATCAACAAGTGTTGGCGAGGATGCAGGGCAAAGGAAACCCTGGTGCACTGTTGGTGGGGATGCAGGCTGGTGCAGCCACTGTGGAAAACAGTATGGGGTTTCCTTAAAAAACTAAAAATGGAACTGCCTTTTGATCCAGCAATTCCACTACTTGGACTATACCCAAAGAATCCTGAAACACCAATTCATAACAACCTATGTACCCCTATGTTCATAGCAGCACTATTTACAATAGCCAAGTGCTGGAAACAGCCTAAGTGCCCATCAGTGGATGATTGGATCAAAACACTTTGGTACATTTACACAATGGAATTCTATATAGTAGAAAGAAGAAACTCATACCCTTTGCAACAACATGGTTGGAACTGGAGAATATTATGCTTAGTGAAATATGCCAGTCAGTGAAGGACAAATATCATATGATCTCACCCATTACAGGACAATAATGAACAAAACAAACAACTAGCAAAACTGAACCAGATATATGAATACAGTGAATAGGCCTTCAGTGGGCAAGGGGGAAGGGGGGTGGGGGGGAGGGGGGAAGAAGAGGCAAAGAAGGGGAGCAGTTTAGACAAGAACCTAGTATAAAGGAACCATGGACATGGACAACAGGTGGGATTGACTTTGGGGGTAATGGGTGGGTGGGGAGGGGGACAGAGGGGAGCAAAAAGGGGATGGATATAATACAACAACAATACAATTTTAAAAAAATAATAAATTCTCCATGTGCATGGTGTTATTTCATACTTTGTCTTCAGTGCCTGACTTACTTCTTTCAGCATAATGTCCTTTATTTATATTGTCACAAATGGCAGAATTTGCTAGCATATTAACCACCACAAGAAAAAGGTTTTTGAAAATGTCCACCTTGATGTATTTACCTTTCATAATACATATACAGTGAACTTTCTAATTGCTTTGTGATTGTCAGATGACAGACCCATACTGTCAAAATAAATTCTGTAAATTCTAAGTTGATAACCTTGAAACAGTTGACATTGAAATAATCTGTCTAAACATCTCATGCTGACTCATAAAATTGAAACTAAGTATTACACCTATGACAATTGAGAAAATGAATGGCAGAATTTCATTCTTTTATAATGTTGAATAATGTTCAAGTGTATGTACACACTTCATTTTTGTTATTCACTCATTCACTATTTGATATTCAGATTGCTTCTGTGTCATAGCTTTTCTGAATAATGCTTCATTGAACATATGAAGACAGAAATTTCTTCAAGATCCCAATTCCAACTCTTTTGGAAATACATCCAGAAATGAGATTGCTGTATTATGGTAGTTCTATTTAGTATTTTTAAAGGGACTTCCATATTAACTGTATCAATTTACATTCCCACCAATAATAAACAATGGCTGACTTTTCTCTACATCTTTGCCAACACTTTTGTTTTTATTTTATTTTTTTCTAACATTATTCTAATGTTAAACCCATATTTTATTTTTGAATGTTGAATCTTTTTTCTTTTGTTTTTAAAGAACTGCCTTTATAACAGGTGAAAGATAATAATTCACTGTGGTTTTGATTTACATTTCCCTGATAATTAGTGATATTAAGCACTTTTTCATATACCTGTTTGCCATTTGTCTGTTTTCTGTGGAGAAATATCTATTCAGTTCCTTTGACAATTTTTAAAATGTTTAAAAATGTATTTATTTACTTCTAAGTTTGTATTTATTATTATTTTTTCTATTTTTATGGTTTATTGTTGGTTGGTTTGTTTTTTAATTTTATTGTTGTTGTATTACATCCATTCCCTTTTTGCTCCACTCTGTCCCCCTCCCCACCACCCATTCGCCGGAAATTCAATCCCACCTGTTTTCCATGTCCATGGTTTCTTTATACTAGGTCTTGTCTAAGCTGCTCACCTTTCTTGCCTCTGC
>PVIW01014015.1:14462-25191 GCA_004026585.1 Noctilio leporinus | reverse complement strand
CAAGCAAAACAGAACCAAGTGTATGAATACAAGGAATAGGCCTGCAGTGGTCAGGAGGAAAGGTGTATGGGGGAGGGGGGAGGCAGAGGCAAAGAAGGGGAGCAGCTTAGACAAGAACCTAGTATAAAGGAACCATGGACATGGACAACAGGTGGGATTGACTTTGCGGGGAAAGGGTGGGTGGGGAGGGGGACAGAGGGGAGAAAAAAAGGGATTGATATAATACAACAACAATAAAATTAAAAGAAGAAAAAAAAAGAAAACTACAGAACACTGAAGAAAGAAATTAAGGAAGATGCAAACAAATGAAAAGCACATACCATGTTCATGTTTGGGAAGAATGAACATCATTAAAATGTCCATACTACCCAAAGCCATCTATAGATTTAATGCAATCCCTATTGAAATACCAACATCATATTTCACAGAATTAGAACAACCACTTAAAAATGCATATGGACTCAAAAATGACCTCAAATAGCTACAGCAATCCTGATAAAGAAGAACAAAGTAGGAGGAATCACAATATCAGACATCAAGCTATATTACAAAGCCATAGTAACCAAAACAGTCCGGTACTGGCACAAGAACAGACAAACAGATCAATGGAACAGTTTAGACAGCCCAGAAACAAACCCAGGACTCTATGGGCAATTAATACATGAGAAAGGGAAAAGGAGCATAAAGTGGAGTCCAAATAGCCTCTTCAACAAGTGGTGTTGGGCGAACTGGACAGACACATGGAAAAAAATGAAACTAGACCACCAACTTACACCATATACCAGAGTAAACACAAGATGGACAAGACTTAAACATAAATAGTGCCACTGTAACATTCCTAGCAGAAAACATAGGCAAAATAATTGTAGATATCCCACATGGCCAAATTTTCACCAAAATACCTCCCAAAGCAAGGGAAATAAAGGAACAAATAAACAAATGGGCCTACATCAAACTGAAATATTTCTGCTCAGCCAAAGAAAACATTGAGAACATTAAAAGGGAACTAACCATATGGGAAAACACATTTGCCAATGACACATCAGACAAGGGTTTGATATATAAGAACTAATATGACTTAACACCAGGGAGACAAAAACTCAATTTAAAAAATGGGCAAAGGACCTGAACAGACATTTCTCCAAGGAATATATACAAAGGGCCCATAGGCACATGAAAGAATGTTCAACATCACTAGCCATGAGATAGGTGCAAATTAAAACTACAATGAGATACCACTTCACACCTGTCAAAATGGCCATCATCAACAAATCAACAAACAAGTGCTCCTGAGGATGTGGAGGAAAGAGAACCCTGGCACACTGTTGGTGGGAATGCAGACTGGTGCAGCCATTATGGAAGACAATATGGAATTTCCTCAAAAAATTAAGGATAGAACTGCCTTATGACCCAGTGATTCCACTGCTAGGATTATACCCAAAGAATCCTAAAACACCAATTCAGAAGAACCTATTCACTCCTATGTTCAAAGCAGCACTATTTACAATAGCCAAGTGTTGGAAACAAACTAAGTGAATAGATCCAAAAACTCTGGCACATTTACCCAATGAAGTTCTATGCAGCAGAAAGAAAGAGAGAACTCCTACCATTTGCAATAACATGGATGAAACTGGAGAGAATCATGCTTAGTAAGATAAGCCAGGCAGTAAAAATTAAGTACTGCAAGTTCTTACTTAATACAGGGGACTAATGAACAAGCAAAGAAAACAGAACCAGAGACATCAATACAGGGAACACACTTTCAGTGTGCAGAGGGGAGAGGGTGGTGGTGGAGGAGAAAGAGGCAAGGAAGGGGAACAGTTTAGTCAAGGGAATAACATCTATGGCCCATTGACACAAATACCACGTGGGATTGACTATTTTCGTGGGGATAAGGAGGGAAGGGGAGAAAAGAGGGGAAAAAATGAATGTCATATAACAATGAAAGTATATATATATGTATATATATATATATATATATATACATATATATATATAAAGTTAATGCAAAATTTGGGAAATTTTGATAGATTATACTATGGTGTTTAATGGAGCACCTACTGCTTGTCAGAGCTAAGTACTTGCCATATTAGGAAAGCAGATAGTGTTTGATGAAAACTGGGAGAACTTTCATAAAATACAAACCTGAGAACAGAATAAGATCAAGCCTATGAAGAATTACCCAGAATTATCCTGAGGCCAACCATGTCTATTTGTAGATGAGAAAACAAGGGCTTAAAGAAGTCAAATGCTGTGCCCAGTGCCACATAACTAAAAGGTGACAAAGACAGGATTAAAATCCAAGTTCCCTTTACTTCAATATGCATTTCATTAGCCACTGGATTACACTGCCTGTCCTAGTCAGCTTTAGTTGCTAGAAAAGAACACTGCAGACTGAGTGCCCAAAACAACATTCACCTCTCACAGTTATGGGGTTGGGAGGTCCATTATTATAGTGCTCAAAAAGAAAATACTTCCAAGGCTAATGAATTATCCATTTCCCAGTTGACAGTTGTGGTAGGCAGAGGGATGCCTTCCTACTGAATTTCTGGTGCCAGCAAACCCACAGTCAGCCGCAGCATTTTAGGCTCTACGCTTTGTGCTGATTGTGTGGTCAGTGGGCTCTTGTGAGGGCACAGGAGTGTTTGGCAAACTCACTGTGACCATGTTGGGCATAACTTGTTGCAGAGGCTGCAGTGGGGACTGGAAGAGGCCCTGGAGACACACTGCTGGGTTTGAGTTCCTGCAGCACCCTTTTCTAGCCGTAACCATGAGCAAGTTATTTAGTTTTGTTTTTTTTTAATCTGTAAGGTAAGACTAAAAATGGCATGCTACTCATAGGGCAGAGTACAGTGTCTGACCTCAGGAAGAGGAATACACTAGTGCACTTCCTGTTTGTAGTACAGCAGCAGAACAAGAACCAACAAAATCCAGAAACACAACACTGTCCTTTTCTAACCACCATCCTGAGCAGGAACAGTCACTGGAAAGGACTGAGCACCTTTGCCAGCCCCCACCATCAGAACACAGAAGAAAAGTTGTTAATACTTTGTCTCATGTGGTCTGTTTGGGCCTATTAAGACTTCAGCAAATGTGGAGGAAGCAGAAACTTATTAAATTCATTCCCTGAGGTACTGAAGCAGCAACAGAGAGAAGCTCAGGATGGGCTACCCTGGAGAGGTACCCATTGTCCCTGCTGACACATCCTGCAGCCTAGGACAGTGCCTGAGGGAGCTCAGGAGGACTCAGGGGAGACCTGTGGAACTACCAAAATCTCACAACAATGAGAAATTATAAATTGTTTTTAACCACTCAGTTTTTTATTTTCTTTTTTCTTTTTTACATCAATGTGTGGTTGCCTTTCACCTGCCTCCAGCTACAGACCAGGCTGGAGACCTGGCTTGCAACCTGGTTATGTGCCCTGGCTGGGAATCGAACCAGCGACCCTTGGGTTCGCAGGCCAGCACCTAGCCACTGAGCCACCAGCCAGTGCTTCCACTCAGTTTTGACATGGCTTGTTATACTCCTTTGCTATGCCTGTCTCTTTCACCTTCATAAGAGTACTGAAAGGTAGATGTTATCAGACACATTTTACAGACTATGAAGTCTCAGAAAAATAAACAATTTGTCTGATGTCACTTCTCGGTGGCTCTTTCATGCTTGTGCCTGGCTCTCTATACAAGGATTTTATGTTTTCTCCCATTCTTTAGTAAATTATGACGCTTTCACTTAAAAACATCTCTTGTAGGTCAAAACCTGTTTTTATCTTGGTAAATGCAATCTTTTTTTCCCCTGAGGATATCAAAGTAATGTAAAAATAATTTCCTCAGTAGTCATCTTGATTAAGATAGGGAGAAGCAAGTATTACTCTGCAAAAGTCAGTAGGACATTTACAAAAATCGCTGTTGAATAATGGTATCTTTACAAGAGCCTGAGGAGGCCCTGGCCCAGGGTGCGGAACCTGTCTACGCAGATGGGCACTTGCAATGGGCTGGCTCTAATGGACTAAACCAGCAGCGGGCTGGATGTAACATATAGCCTTAGTTTGTGGAACCCTTCTCTAGAGAATTCAAAAATAACAGATATGACTTTGACCTTAAAGAGTTTATCATCTACTTGCCCCAATATAAGGAGAGCTTGCTATTATTTCACCTTCTACCCTTTCTCTTACCATAATTTTCTTGTGTTTTTCCTCCTGCCTCTCTACTTCTGTCTTGGAACACAGGAGCATTGCTTTACCTCTGGTGACCCTCAAAGCTAAAGAGTGTGTTAATCCAGTGTCAACTAAACTGCTGTGTGATTTTGATCAAATCTATTGCATATGTGCCAGAGAGTAAGGCAAAAATCCCTCCTTCTTCTTCATCACCACCACATTATTGTGCAAAAGAAAAAAACAGGCAATTGTCTTATATTTACTCTTTGCTAACTATTTTTTTCCACTGGGTGCTCCCTCAGTCATTTTTTTATCCAATCAAGTACCATTTATGGAAAACTTTATAGCCTGAAACCAATTTAATCAGTTCTGACTTTGGAGGCTTATGGAGGTAAGCATAGGGCTTTCTCTTATTTCATAAACTTAAAAACTTTTAAATCATATTTCACAAAATCTAAGATAAATATATTCCTATTGCATAGATAATATAAACAACTATTCTGATATTCTGTGGGTTGAAATAATAGATTAAAAATGCTGTATTGCAAACATATAATATATAAATAGGGCTGGTATTCAAAGCTAGACTGATTTAGTTGATTCAAAAGTGGCTTGCCTAATGATGGCAAAGACTTTAATGAAGAGTTTGAATTTCTTTCTCATAAATTGTGAGGTTGAAAAAAGTAATATATCTACATTAATAAATTATTTTCTATAAGAGCAATAATTCTGGTTATGATATCTATTATATCATTATAAGAATTATACTGGACTGTGAGCTCCTAATATCTAGGAGGTGTTCAGCACATGATAACATTCATCCTGTTCCCACTAAAAATAAATGTAAATACATGGGAGGAAAATCAGATTAATCCAGTATTTAGTCCAAAAGACTTTATTTATTTATTTAAAAAAAAAACTAATTTATTTTTTTAATTTAATTTTACTGTTGTTTTATTACATCTATCCCCTTTTTCCTTCCCTCTGTCACCTTCCCCACCCTACCACACCCCTACAAAGTCAATCCCACTGTTGTCCATGTCCATGGTTCTTCCATATTAGTTCCTTGACTAAACTGCTCCCCTTCTTTGCCTCATCCTCTACCCTCCCATCTCCTCCCTCCACCTCTGCCTTCTGAAAATGTATTCATCATATTCATGTATCTGGTTTTGCTTGTTTGTTTTGTTCATTATTTTCCTGAAATGGATGAGATCATAGGGTATTTGCCTTTCACTGACTGGCTTATTTCACTAAGCATAATACTTCCTAGTTCCATCCATGTTGTTGCAAAGGTCACTTTTTTTTTTTTTTTTTCTTTCGACTGTGTAGTATTACATTGTGTAAATGTACCAAAGTTTTTAGATCCAATCATCCACTGATGGGCACTTAGGCTGTTTCCAGCACTTGGCTATTGTAAATAACACTGCTATGAACATAGAGGTACATAGCTTCTTCTGAACTGGTGTTTCAGGATTCTTTGGGTATAATCCTAGTAGTGGAATTGCTGGATCAGAAGGCAGTTCCATTTTTAGTTTTTTAAGGAAACGCCATACTGTTTTCCATAGTGGCTGAACTAGCTTGCATTCCGACCAACAGTGCACCAGGGTTCCCTGTTCCCCACATCCTTGCCAACACTTACTGTTTGTTGATTTGTTGATGATTGCCATTCTGAAAGGTGTGAGGTGGTATCCTTTTGTGGTTTTAATTTGCATCTCTCTGATGACTAGTGATGTTGAGCATTCTTTCATATGCCTTAGGGCCAGTTGTCTTCCTCAGTGAGTTGTCTGTTCAGGTCCTTTGCCCATTTTTAATTGGGTTGTCTGTCTCCCTGGTGTTGAATCCCATTAGTTCTTTATATATTTTGGATATCAAACCCTTGTGTGAGATATCATTGACAAATATGTTTTCTCATACAGTTTGTTCCCTTTGAATTTTGCTGGTGTTTTCTTTATCTGAACAGAAACTTTTCAATTTGATATAGTCCCATTTGTTGATTTGTTGTTTTTACTGGTACTTGGAGAAGTACCAGTAAATACATTTTCGCATATCTAAAATTTTACTGCCTATATTTTTCTCCAGGACTTTAATGGTGGCACTGTTTATGTTTAAGTCCTTTGTTCACCTTGAGTTTATTCTGGTGTATGGTGTAAGTTGGTGGTCTAGTTTTAATTTTTGGCATGTTGCTGTCTAGTTCTCCAAACATCACTTGTTGAAGAAGCTGTTTCTACTTTATTGTATGTTCCTTCCCCCTTTGTCGAATATTAATTGACCATAGAGTTCTGGGTTTATTTCTGGGCTCTCTATTCTGTTCCATTGATCTATATGTCTACTCTTATTCCAATACCAGGTTGTTTTGATTACAGTAGCCTTGTAGTGTAGTTTGATATTTGGTATTGTGATTCCTCTCACCTTGTTCTTCTTTCTCAAGATTGCTGTTGTTACTTGTGGGCATTTTTGGTTCCATATAAATTTTTGAACAATTTTTTCTATTTCTGTGAAGTATGTGATTGGTATTTTAATTGGGATTGCATTGAATATGTAGATTGCTTTGGGTAGTATGGACATTTTAATGATGTTAATTCTTCCCATCCACAAACATGGTATATGCTTCCATTTATTTGTATCTTCCTTAATTTGTTTCTTCAATGTTCTGTAGCTTTCTGAGTACAAGTCTCTTACTTTCTTGTTTAAGTGTATTCCTAAGTACTTTATTTTTCTTGTTGCTATGATAAATGGTATTTGTTTTCTCACTTCTATTTCTGATGTTTCATTATTGATATACAAAAATGCTTTTGATTTCTGGATATTGACTTTATATCCAGCTATTTTGCTAAATTTGCTTATTAGGTTAAGTAAGTTTTTGGTGGAGCCTATCAGGTTTTGTATGTACACTATCATATAATCTGCAAATAATGATAAATGACTTCCTCCTTTCCAATTTGGATACCTTTTATTCCTTTTTTCTCTCTCTAATACTAAGGCTGGAACTTCCAAAATGATGTTCAACAGAAATGAAGAAAGTGGACAGCTTTGTTCCTGATCTTAGGGGACAAGGTTTTAGTTTTTGCCCTTTGAGTATGATGTTGGCTTCAGGTTTCTCATAGATGGCCTTTATGATGTTGAGGTATGCTCTCTCTATTCCCATTTTGCTGAGTGTTTTTAATATAAATGGTTGCTGTACTTTTTCAAATGCTTTTTCAACATCCATTGCTATGATCATATGGTTTTGTCTTTCAATTTGTTGATGTGGTGTATTACATTTATTGATTTGAAAATGTTGTACCATTCTTGCATTGCTGAAATAAAACCCACTTGATTATGGTGTATGATATTTTTAATGTATTGCTGGATCCAGTTGGCCTATATTTTTTTGAGAATCTTAGTATCTATGTTCATCAGAGATATTGACCTATATTTTTCTTTCTTAGTTGTGTCTTGACCTGATTTTGGGATTAGAATAATTTTGGCCTCATAGAAAGGGTTTGGGAGTCTTCTCTCTTACTGGATTTTTTGCAATAAGTTGAGAAGGATAGGAGTTAGTTTTTCTCTAAATGTTTGGTTAAATTAACCTGTGTAGCTATTTGGTCAGGGCTTTTATGTTTTAGGAGATTTTTGATTATGTCTTCAATTTCACTAGTTGTTATTGGCCTTTTTAGGCTTTCTGCTTCTTCTGGATTCAGTTTTGGTAGATTATACATTTGAAGAAATTTGGCCATTTCACCCAGGTTGTCATATTTCTTGTCATCTGGTTGTTTGTAGTAATATCTTATAATCCTTTGTATATCTGAAGTATCAGTTGTGATTTCTCATCTGTTGTTTCTGACTTTATTTATTTGGGTCCTCTCTCTTTTTTTCTTGATGAGGCTGGTTAAAGGCTTTTCAATTTCATTTATTTTTTGGAAAAACCATCTCCTGGACTTGTTGATTCTTCAAATTGTAGTTTTAATCTCTAAGTTATTTAATTCTGCTCTGATTTTGATGATTCACTTCCTTCTACTTGTTCTGGGCTTTGTTTGTTGTTGCTCCTCTAGTTCTTTCAGCTTTATGGTTAGGTTGTTTATATAACCTTCTTCTGACCCTTTTATGTAGGCTTGTATTGCTATGAATTTCCCTCTGAGGACTGGCTTGCTGTGGCCCATAGGTTTTGGACTGTTGTGTATTCATTGTCATTTGTTTCCAAAAACTTTTTGATTTGATCTTTGACCTTATTGTTAACCCATTCATTACTTAAAAGTGTTATTCAGTCTCCATGAGTTAGAGTGTTTTTGTTTTTTTCCTTTGAGGTTGGCTTCCAGTTTAGATTCACTGTGATCTGAGAAGATGCTTGGCATAATTTCAATTTTCCTGTATTTGTGGAAGCTTGTCTTGTGACCATCCATGTGGTCTATCTTAGAGAATATTCCATGTGCATTTGAAAAGAATGTGTATTTTGCTTCTTTGGGGTAAAAGGTTCTGTATATATCAGTTAGGTCCATTTCCTCTAGAGTGTTGTTCAACGCCACAACATCCTTAGTGATTTTTTGTTTGGAAGATCTGTCCACTGTTGTTAGTGGAGTATTAAAATCCCCTACTATTAGTGTATTTCTGTCTATATATATTTTTAAGGTCTCCACAATTTTCCTTATATATTTTGAATCTTCTGCATTGGGTGTATGTATGTTTACCAGAGTTATTTCTTTTTGATGTATTGTTCCCTAAAATATTATGAAATTCCTTCTTTATCTCTTTTTATGGCCTTAATCATAAAATCTATTTTCTCTGAAATAGGTATTGCTATCTCAGCCTTTTTTTCATGACCATTTATTGATATATATTTTTCCATCCCTTCACTTTCTTTTTTTTCTTTAATTTTATTGTTGTTGTATTACATCCATCCCATTTTTGCTCTCCTCTGTCCCCCTCCCCACCTACCCATTTCCCCCAAAGTCAGTCCCACCTGTTGTCCATGTCCATGGTTCCTTTATACTAGATTCTTGTCTAAGTTGCTCCCCTTTCTTGCCTCTGCCTCCCCCCTTCCCCCGCCCTCTTTCCCCCTGACCACTGAAGGCCTATTCCTTGTATTCATATATTTGGTTCTCTTTTGCTTGTTGTTAGTTTTGTTCATTATTGCCCTGTAATGGGTGAGATCATATGATATTTGTCCTTCACTGACTGGCTTATTTCACTAAGCATAATACTCTCCAGTTCCATCCATGTTGTTGCAAAGGGTACAAGTTCCTTCTTTCTTTCTGTTATATAGAATTCCATTGTGTAAATGTACCAAAGGTTATTTTTTTGTTTTTTTTTTGTTTTTTAATTTTATTGTTGTTGTTTTACATCCATGTACCAAAGGTTTTTGATCCAATCATTCACTGATGGGCACTTAGGCTGTTTCCAGCACTTGGCTATTGTAAATAGTGCTGCTATGAACATAGGTGTATATGAGTTCTTATGAATTGGTGTTTCAGGATTCTTTGGGTATAGTCCAAGTAGTGGAATTGCTAGATTAAAAGGCAGTTCCATTTTTAGTTTTTTAAGGAAACCCCATACTGTTTTCCACAGTGGCTGCACCAGCCTACATTCTCAGCAACAGTGTATGAGGGTTCCCTTTGCCCCGCATCAACACTTGTTGTCTACTGATTTGTTGATGAATGCCATTCTGACAGGTGTGAGGTGGTATCTTATTGTGGTTTTAATTTACATCTCTCTGATGACTAGTGATGTTGAGCATTCTTTCATATGCCTCTGGGCCCTTTGTATACCTTTCTCAGTGAGTAGTCTGTTCAGGTCCTTTGCCCAATTTTTACTTGGGCTGTCTGTCTCTCTGTGTTGAGTTGCATTAGTTCTTTATATATTTTGGAGATCAAACACTTGTCTGAGGTATCATTGGCAATTATGTTTTCCCATACAGTTGGTTCCCTTTGAATTTTGCTGATATTTTCTTTAGCTGAACAGAAACTTTTCAATTTGATATAGTCCCATTTGTCGATTCATTCTTTTATTTCCTTTGCCCTTGGTGAAGTATCAGTAAACATATTTCTGCGTAGGATATCCGAAAGTTTACTGCCTATATTTTTTTCCAGGACCTTTATGGTGGCACTGCTTATATTTAAATCCTTTTTCCATCTTGAGTTTATTTTGGTGTATGGTGTAAGTTGGTTTTATCTTTTTACATGTCGCGGTCCAGTTCTCCCAACACCATTTGTAGAAGAGACTGGTTTTACTCCATTTGATGTTCCTTCCCCCTTTGTCAAATATTAGTTGACCATAGTGTCCTGGGTTAATTTCTGGGCTCTCTTTTCTGTTCCATTGATCTATATGTCTGTTCTTATGCCAGTACCAGACTGTTTTGATGACAGTAGCCTTGTAGTATTGTTTGAAGTCCGGTATTGTGATTCCTCCTACCTTGTTCTTATTTCTCAAGATTGCTGTGGGTATTTGTGGGCATTTTTGGCTCCATATAAATTTTTGAAGTATTTTTTCTATTTCTGTGAAGTCTGTTATTGGTAATTTAATTGGGATTGCATTGAATATGTAGATTTCTTTAGGTAGTATGGACATTTTAATGATGTTGATTCTTCCCATCCATGAACATGG
>PVIW01014015.1:0-14362 GCA_004026585.1 Noctilio leporinus | reverse complement strand
GATCCCTTTGATTCCTTTTTCTTCTCTGATGGCTATAGCTAGAACTTCCAAGACAATGTTGAAAAGAAGCAGAGAAAGTGGACAGCCTTGTCTTGTTCCTGATCTTAGGGGGAAAGCTTTCAGTTTTTGTCCATTAAGTATGATGTTGGCTTCAGGTTTCTCATAGATGTCCTTTATGATGTTGAGGTATGTTCCCTCTAGTCCCATTTTGCTGAGGGTTTTTATCATAAATGGTTGCTGCACTTTATCAAATGCTTTTTCAGCATCTATTGATATGATCATATGGTTTTTATCTTTCAATTTGTTGATGTGGTGTATTACATTGATTGATTTACGAATGTTGTACCATCCCTGCATCCCTGGGATGAAACCCACTTGATCATGGTGTATGATCTTTGTAATATACTGCTGAATCCGATTGGCCAATATTTTGTTGAGAATTTTAGCATCTATGTTCATCAGAGATATTGGCCTGTTGCTTTCTTTCTTTCTTTCTTTTTCTTTTAATTTTATTGTTGTTGTATTACATCCATCCCCTTTTTGCTCCCCTCTGTCCCCCTCCCCACCCACCCAAAGTCAATCCCACCTGTTGTCCATAACCATGGTTCCTTTATACTAGATTCTTGTCTAAACTGATCTTTCTTATTTGGATATTGCCCTGGTTTCGGGATTGGAATAATATTGGCTTCATAGAAAGAGTTTGGGAGTCTTCCCTCTTCCTGAATTTTTTGGTATAGTTTGAGGAGGATAGGAGTTAGTTCTTCTTTAAATGTTTGGTAAAATTCACCTGTGTAGCCATCTGGACCAGGGCTTTTGTGCTTTGGGAGATCTTGTATTACTTCTTTAATTTCATTAGTTGTTATTGGCCTATTGAAGCTTTCTGCTTCTTGTGGGTTCAGTTTTGGTAGATTACACCTTTCCAGAAATGTGTCCTTTTCATCCAGGTTGTCATATTTTTTGTCATATTGTTGTTTGTAGTAATTTCTTACAATCTTTTGTATTTCTAAGGTATCAGTTGTGATTTCCCATCTTTCAGTTATGATTCTATTTATTTGTGTCCTCTCTTTTTCTTGATGAGTCTGGATAAAGGCTTGTCAATTTTGTCTATTTTTTTTAAAGAATCAGCTCCGGGACCTGTTGATTCTTCGAATTGTAGTTTCAATCTCTGAGTTATTTAGTTCTGCTCTGATCTTGATGATTTCCTTCCCTCTACTTGCTCTGGGCTTTGTTTGTTGTTGCTCCTCTAGTTCTTGCAGCATTGTGGTTAGGTCGTTTTTATAAATTTCTTGTAACCTCTTTTGGAAGGCCTGTATTGCTATAAATTTCCCCCTGAGTACTGACTTTGCTGTATCCCATGCGTTTTGGGCTGTTGTGTGTTTATTGTCATTTGTTTCCAGGAACTTTTTGATTTCATCTTTGATCTCATTGCTGACCCCTTCATTGCTTAAAAGCATGTTATTCAGTCTCCAGGAGTTAGAGAATTTTTGTTTTTTTCCCCCTGAGATTGGTTTCTAGTTCCAAGCCATTGTGATCTGAGAAGATACTTTGTATGATTTCAATTTTCCTGTATTTGTGGAGGCTTGTCTTGTGACATACCATGTGGTCTATCTTGGAGAATGATCCATGTGCATTTGAAAATAATGTGTATTTTGCTTCTTTGGGGCAAAAGACTCTGTATACATCAGTTAGGTCCATTTCCTCTAGAGTGTTGTTCAATGCCACAACATCTTTGGGGATTTTTTTGTTTGGAAGATCTGTCCATTGCTGATAGTGCAGTATTAAAATCCCCTACTATTAGTGTGTTGCTGTCTATGTCTTTCTTAAAGTATTTCGAGATTTTTCTTACATATTTCGAAGCTCCTATGTTGAGTGCATATATGTTTATCAGTTATTTCTTCTTGATGGATCGTTCCCTTAAGTGTTATGAAATGTCCATCTTTGTCCCTTTTTATGGCCTTCATTGTAAAATCTATTTTGTCTGATATAAGTATTGCTACTTCCGCTTTCTTTTTCATGCCCATTTGCTTGATATATATTTTTCCATCTCTCAGTCTGTGTCAATCTTTTGTTCTGAGGTGGGGCTCTTGAAGACAGCATATATGTGGTTCACGTTGTCTTATCCATTCGGCTACCCTATGTCTTTTGAATTTTTCATTTCATCTATTTACATTTAAGGTTATTATTGATTGATACTTATTCATTGCCATTTTCCCCCTTTGTATCTGTATTCCTCTTTGGCTTTCTCTGTTTCTTCATTTGATTTATTTATTTATTTTCAGAGCAGACGCTTTAGCCTTTCTTGCAATGCTGGTTTGGTAGAAATGTATTCTTTTAGTCATTTTTGGTCTGTGAAGCTCCGTATTTCTCCTTCTATCTTGAATGAGAGCCTTGCTGGGTGGAGTATTCTTGGTTGCAGGCCTTTGTTTACCATGACTTGAAATACTTTTTGCCATTCCCTTCTGTCTTGAATTGTTTCTGTTGCATAATCATTTGATAGCTTTATTGGAGCCCCTTTGTATGTTATTTGTCGTTTCTCTCTTGATGCTTTTAGGATTCTCTCTTTGTCTTTGAGATTAGCCATTTTAATAATAATATGCCTTGGTGTTGTTCTGTTTGGATTGATCTTCATTGGGACCCACTGTGTGTCCTGAACTGGATTAATGTTTTCACTCATCATATTAGGGTAATTTTCTATCATGACTTTTTTGAACAGGTTTTCCATTCCTTGTGTCTCTTCTCCTTCTGTATCCCTATGATACAGATGTTTTTGTGTTTCATGTTGTCCTGCAGCTCTCTTAACCCCTCTTCTGTCTTGTTCAGCCTTTTTTTATTCTCTTGTACTGTCTTGGAGTATTTGTGTACATTATCCTCCAACTCGCTGATCTGGTCCTCTGCTTCCTGTAGCCTACTGTTGATTCCTTCTACTGTATTCTTCAATTCAGAAATTGTATTCTTCATTTCCCCCTGGAACTTATTGATAGTTTCTATGTTGTTTTTCATGCTGCTGTAGTTCTCAGTAAGTTCCTTCTAACTTCCCTGGAGTTCTTTGTAATTTCCCTGGAGTTCTTTGTAATTTCCCTGGAATTCTTTGTAGTTCTCCTGGAGTTGTTTATAGTTTTCTTTGATGTGGCTGAGCTCACCGAGCTTCTCTAGTATCATTCTTCTGAATTCCTTATCTGATGTTTCAGGTGCCTCTGTTTCATTTTGTGTTCTTTCTGGGGATTCTTCCTTTCCTTTTGGTGATGGACTGATTCTTTTTTTCCCCATTTTGTGTGTCTGCTTTTGTTTGCTTTTTATTTTTTTGCTTTTTCCTTGGGTTAACCTGCTTTGCTTCCTTGCCTTAGTTGAGGAGCCTTCTGTGATAATAGATTTGTGGAGTTCAATGTTGCATTCTCCCAGATTTTCTCCACTTCTTATTCTTGGTGTGTCCTTTATTTGGGCTGTCTGGTTGTATTCTGGACCTGTGGGCTGTTCTCCTGTAGGTCTCCGCTGCCACTGGGCTGTGCTCCCCTGTGTCCCGATGCTGACCACCCCAGTTCTTTGGGACCTGAAGACGTCTTGCGCTCCCTATCCTGTCCTCTAGCTGCTCTGATACTTGAGAACACCATCAGCACTGGTCTCTACTCTGTTGCCATCTTCTCCATCCCTTCACTTTCAATCTGTATTGATCGCTTGTTCTGAAGTGGGTCTCTTGAAGACAGCATATATGTGGGTCATGTTTTCTTATCCATTCAGCACATTTAATCTGTTTAGATTTAAGGTTATTATTGATTGATGCTTATTTATTGCCATTTTCCCCCTTTGTATCTGTGTGTCTCTCTGTCTGTCTCTGTTTCTTCACTTTTTTTAAAGCAGACCCTTTAGGATTTCTTGCAATGCTGGTTTGGTAAAGATGCATTCCTTTTTGTCTTTCTTTGTCTGGGACTTCTTATTTCTCCTTCAATTTTCAATGACAGTCTTGTTGGGTAAATTATTCTTGATTGTATGACTTTGCAATAGGTTGAGAGGAATAGGAGTTAGTTTTTCTCTAAATGTTTGGTTAAATTCACCTGTGTAGCCAATTGTTCAGGGCTATTGTGTTTTGGGAGATTTTTGATTATGTCTTCAATTTCACTAGTTGCTATTGGCCTTTTTAGGCTTTCTGCTTCTTCTGGATTCAGTTTTGGTAGATTATACATTTGAAGAAATTTGGCCATTTCACCCAGGGTGTCATATTTCTCATTACTTGGAATATTTTTTGCCATTCCCTTCTGGCTTGTATTGTTTCTGTGGAATAATTATATGATAACCTTATCAGAGCCCCCTTATATGTTATTTGCTTTTTGTCTCTTGATACTTTTCTGATTCTCTCTTTGTCTTTGAAATTTGCCATTTTAATTATAATGTGTCTGGAAGTGGGTCTATTTGTATTCATCTTCATTGGGACCCAATGTGCTTCTAGCACTTGAGGAACGTTTTCACTCATCATGTTAGGGAATTTTTCTATCATTACTTTTTTGAACGTGTTTTCCATTCCTTGTTTCTCTTCTCCTTCTGATATTCCTATGATACGGATATTATTGCATTTCATGTTGCCGTGCAGCTCTCTTAAAACCTCTCCATGCTTGTTCAGTCTTTTTTCATTCTGTTGCACTGTCTTGGAATATTTTTCCTGTGTTGTCATCCAGCTTACTGATTCAGTACTCTGCTTCCTCTAGCCTACTGTTGATTCCTTCTACTATATTCTTCAATTCAAAAATTCTATTCTTCATTTCCTCCTGGCTCTTACTAATAATTTCGAAGTCTTTTTTAATGCTGGTGTACATCTCAGTAAGTTCTTTATATTTTCCCAGGAGCTCTTTGTAGTTTCCCTGGAGTTGTTTGCAGTTTTCTTTGAGCTGGCTGAGCTCAGTGAACTTCTCTATCATAATTGTTTTGAATTCCATTTCTAATAGTTTGTTTGCCTCTCTTTCATTTAGTGATCTTTCTGGGGATTCCTTCTTTCATTTTGGTGATGGACTAATTATGTTTTCCCCCATTTTGGGTGCCTGTTGTTGCTTGCTTTTGTCTTGGATTAATCTGCTTTGATTCCTTCCTTTCATGGCACACCCTGCTGTTAGGAGATTTGTGGAATTCAGTGGTGTAATCTCCTAGATTTCCTCATCTTGTTTGTCTTGGGGTGCCTGTATGTCATTAACTTGGGCTATCTGGTTGTATTTTGGATTTGTTGTATGTGTTGCTTCTTTCCCTCCAGTTGGCCGATTGAGAGACATGCCTTCTATTACATCTCATACATTGTTTTTGAGCTGCTCTTTAGGGATTAATAGTTCATGTAGCTCTTGGTGTAACTCTGGTGCTTGAGATTAGCAGTGATCCATTTCCTGAATCTGCCTCTTTTTCTCGATCAAGTCTGTGCAGTATCCAGTCAGGCTGTGTAGCTTGGAATGGCAGGGCCTATGGCTGTCATAGTCAGGGTTGATTCTGAGTGCCAGTCCCCCTGGTAGGCTGAGCCTCCAATAGCCTAGCATTGCTGGATTTTGGGGCCCTCCCTTCTCTCACTGGTTCTGTGTGAAGACCTGCAGGGTGCTTATGTGGTGTTGATGGCTACTCCTTCCCCTCCAGCTCCTCAAGGAGGTTTCTGCCTTCTTTGGGCACCTGACTCATTTGCTCCTGGCTAGCTCTCCCCTTCTATCTCTTTAAGGAGGTAACTCCTGTCCTCAAAGAGCACCTGGCTCCCCAGGGGGCCTGCAGGGTCACTTGCTAGCTCTAGATAGCCCTCCATGCAGTCCAACTCTCTGAGGAAGTTTTCACTGCCACCTCTTCGATGTGCACCTGGCCCCCCAGGGGGCCCACAGGGCAGTCTGCTGCTGAAGGCTAGTCCTCACAGTCTAGCTCTTTATTGAGGTTTCCACTGCATTAGTTGGTCCTCTGGTTCTGTGGGGAGCCATGTAGTGACAACATTGGCAATGGCTAACAATTTCCCTCTAGCTCTTTGAGGAGGTTTATGCCATCTGCAATGGTCACCTGGCTCTATAAGGGAGCCTGAGCTGTATACTGGTGATGTCTACCCCTCCCCCTCTAGCTCTTAGAGGAGGATTTTGTCACCTGCAATGGGTGTGCCAGTTGCACCAGCAGCAAGTTCCCGACATGTAGTTTCAAGTTTCTGTGGGAGCCTATGTGATGATGTGCGTGCACAGGGTTGAGCCTCCATTCTCATTGGGGCTCCTAGCTGCCTCCTACCCCGGTGGCACAGAGGCACAATTTTCTGCCCTCTCACAGCCCCAGCGAGTGCACTTCCCCACTCCCCTGCTCCTGCTCCCTGTGGATCTCTCCTCAGCCTCTGACCCCAGGAGGCACTTTCTCTCTCTCAGCCTCTGGATCTGGGCTCTCACACAGTTCCTCCCCTGTAGGAATTCAATTTCTCAGTCCCTCCGGAGTTTGCACTCACTGTCCACACTTGACAGATTTCTATTCACTGGGGAGCCTGAAGCTGTCTCCAGTCAGAGCTGCCCCTCTGGGCAGAGCAGCCACTGCCCAGAGCCGACCTTGGCCTGCTGGCCAGTGGGTTTCATGAACTGTCTCATCTGTTCTTCTGTAGGTTTCTGCAGCCTCTGGGCTGTGCACCCCTGAGTCCAGATGCTTACCCACTCCAATTTGCAGGGACCTGCAAATGTCTAGTGCTCCCTACCTTATCCTCCAGCTGCTCTGGCACTCAAGAACACCTTTGGCACTGCCCTCTACTCTGTCACCATCTTCCTTCCCTCACAAGACTAGTGTTATATAGAACACAGTTAGGTAATCCCAATGATAAATTTTATGTGTCACCATAGCTGGGCCATGATGTCCTGATTTTTTATTGAAAATTATTCTGGAAATTTCTTTGATGGTATTTTTGGATGATGTTAACAATTATATTAATAAACTGAGTAAAGCCAATTACCTCCATGATGTGGATGGTCCTCACCAAATCAGAACAAAGTCTGACCTCCCCTGAGCAAGAAGAAATTCTGCCATCAGAATTTCTTGAGGTTGGGACCACAGCTTTTCTCTGGGTGCCCAGTCTGGTGGCCTATCCCTTATATCTGGGATTTACTGAACCTCCACAATCTTATGAAGCAATTCCTTAATGTAAATTTACTCTTTATATATGTCCTGTTGGTTCTGTGTGTCTGGAGAATCCTTAGAGATACATCTAACTTCTAAATAGCACTTTAGGAAATAGGCTAAACAGAATTATCAGGAAATAATGAAGAGGGTGAGAGAAAAACCAAACTTTGGACAAGGGAATAATTTCCTGTGTTAAGCAGTGTTTATAATATTTTGAATTCCTTTAAAAATAAATAAATTATATTTGGCTACTTCCAACAGGATCGGTGTCCCCTCTTTTGAGATTGTCCATTGTCTCACATGATAATCAGGCTGATGTGTTGAAAAGAGAGTTGCCATCCTCTCTGAGGCTGATTTGAAGTGTGTGTGCGTGCGCATGCTCACATGCACCAAGACAAGAAGGAGGGAGGGAAGGAGAAAGAGAAGATTATTTTAAATAAGCACAGAAAGGAAGTAGAGGGGTGGAAGAAATAAGGAACTTTTACACTTGAAAACCATTGTGGGAAGTCTCAATGTCCATCAAAGGAAAAACAACACAAACTTGAAAGGGGGCAGGATATGAGAAAGAGAGGGTGTAATGGGCTGCTGAGTGGAGAAGGAAGTTCACCATATGCAGTATCCTGAGTGGATAAACAGTGAGCAGAGGCTTGCTTCCTGAGGTGAAAGAACGCCTAGTTGAGCCCCAAGCATGGGAAGGCAGGGGGCAGGGGAGCAGAGAGCCTACTGAGGCACTGAAGAATTCCTGAAGCTGTCCACAGGTGCCCCAAACAGTTATGAGCCACATATGGAAGGAAAGATATCTATGAAACACTTTACTGTAGATCCACAAAAGTTTCCAGTTCTGAGGGCAACTTGGGGGAGAAACAGGAAAAAAGTAAGGATTTGTACTATGGGAAAAAAGCACATGAAGTTTTGAAAATCAACTAGAAATATTGGGGGAGAGGAAGATCAATATTAGCATTGTTAGGTGCTGTAGTGGAACATTTATGAATAAGAAAGACCAACTCTTTAAAAACACTTTGTATAAAGAATTTGTTACGGATTTTTTGCAAGAAGCAAAAGAGGAAATAATACTTTAACTCGAAGTGTAAGACAATGACCATAGGGCATGAGGAACTTGAGGCATTAGTTTAGATTGAAAAGTAATATACTGTGTTGTATAATACCTGTTAAAATGTCCATATCACTGCTTAAAATATAGGTGGTGAAGGCAAATGTTAAGTGTGGAAGTGCTGTAACCCAAGAAGAAAATGATGAGATTTGTGTATATTTCCAAGAATGCGAATGTGTTTCAATAAAATTATACATCACCTTAGAAAAACTAAGTATAAACACAATAAGGGGATGACAGTTCTTCCAAACTCTCCAAAATAATCTAACTCTAAATGCCATTATCCTTATGATTTTAAACTCTTGGTGTTATTGCGTAATAAGAAATGCAGAACAATTGGGGAGCAAGCATCAATATCATTAAGCTAAAACCTATCACAAGGATCAGTTAACATTGGAAGAGAAAAAATCCAGCTTTTATGTGCTTACTGATATTAAAAATTTTTTAATCTCAAAGTTACAGAGACTTTTGTTGAGGCAGCAGAGGGGAATTAAGCCTAACACTGCCGGATATAATGTGGCAACTTCTTGTTTGCATTAAGTTTCAGAAAGGAAGGAAAGAACGAACGATCGAAAGGGGAGCAAGAGAGAAAAATCTCTCTATTGAGCACACCCTTTATCCTTTTGTGCTCAGTCCTCTGAATGAACATGATATAAACATAACCTAATTTTGTAGGTGAGCAGCAGCATGCACAAACTGGCCCTAGAGAGTTTCTTTCCTTCTCATTAAAGCCCTCGTTCCAGGGCAGTCAGTAATACATTTGCTTTAGGACTTCTAAGGAGAGCAGCTTCTTGCTTTGTGGAGACATTGCTAAGCTGTTACCCCTGGCATAAATTGTGCTGCGATTTTAATTAAAGCAACTGAATACTGGCAGGTCAGTATTGTTAGAAGGGATGTCTGATTAATTGCTTACTTCTTTGTAACAGCCATAAATGGGATGTTGTGAGAATGCCTGTTAGAATCCAAACAATTCCCCTTAGAGTGGACAAGTAAATGGACCTGGGAGCACTCAGTTCCTTTCAATTGGAGAAAAGCCAAAATTGCACTGGTCATTCAATGATTCCACTTAAAAGATGCTAGAAGTTAAAAATGCTTCCTAGTAATGGAAGGTGGGCTTGGGCACCTATGAGCATTTATGAATAATGCCTCCAGCCCCAGGGTACAGGGAGAATTCAGCAGGTAAAGAACTCTGTTCTCCGGCAGCCAAATTAATAAATGTGCAAATTAAAAAGGATGTCAGGGCACTAAAGAAGCATCTGCTAACCAAAGTAAAAAAGTAATGATAATGATGATAAATAGGGAGAGAGCAAAATGATCTTTGCTTCAGGCAAATTTCTATCTAGCTGTACCCTACTGTAAGGAGTAATCAGAGTTACCATGAGGTTCCCCCACTGGTGAGATGTTTAGAATGTTATCTTTGAACCAACAGGTGACAGACTTATTGACACTTGAGAAATATATTGTCAGACACTGGCAACTATCCCTGTTGATCCTAACTTAAAATTTCTCAAATTTGGTGTCCTTGGCATTTTAGGCCACATGACTCTGTTGTAGGAATTATTCTGTGCCTTGAAAGGTATTTAGCAGCATCCCTGGTTCTTCTCATCCCTTTGTTCTTCTCTTCTGCAGTCATTAAAAACAAAAATGTCTCCAGACATTGTTAAGTATTGCACTGGGGTGGAGTGTGTGTAATATTGATCTTTGTTGAGGACCACTGTCCTAGTTCACTTTGCTGAAACAGTATCTTCCACTGAAACATGCACTGATGAACAGGTATTTACAGTAACACAATGATAGAGATGGATCAGTAAAGATTTAGTTGTAATTATTTCTGTACACTAAAAAGCAGGGTTACACATGTAGTGAGCCATATGTTACATATAAAGTTGGAACTGTTAAATCCATAGAAAATAACATATATATATTACACACGATAGTTAAAATCGATAAGCCCTCCTAGAAAATTCAAAATGTCCACCTTTTAGAAACTTAGGCTCCTGTACACCTTTCTAATACAGTTTTCTTTTTTCATGTATTTTTATGATTTTTTATTTTTATTTTTAATTGAATTTTGTTTTTGTATTACATCCATTCCCTTTTTACTCCCCTCTGTCCCCTTCCCCACCAACACACTCCCCCCTAAAGTCAATACTACTTGTTGTCCATGTCCATGGTTCTTCCATACTAGTTCCTTGACTAAACTACTCCCTTTCTTTCCCTCCTTCTCCCCCCAGCCCTCTGCCCTCTGCCCACTGAAGGTCTATTCATTGTACTCATGTATCCAATTTGCTTTTGCTTGTTTCTTTTGTTCTGTAATAGGTGAGATCATATGGTATTTGTCTTGCACTGACTGACTTATTTCACTAAGCATAATAATTTCCAGTTCCATCCATGTTGTTGCAAAGGGTAGGAGTTCCTTCTTTCTTTCCTCTGTGTATTTCATTGTGTAACTGTACCAAAGATTTTTGATCCACTCATCACTGATGGGCACTTAGGCCATGCCCAGCACTTGGCTATTGTAAATAGTGCTGCTGCTATGAACATAGGGGTACATAGGTTCTTATGAATTGGTGTTTCAGGGTTCTTCAGGTATAGTCCTACTAGTGGGATTGCTGGATTAAAAGGCAGTTCCATTTTTAGTTTTTTTAAGGAAACTCCATACTGTTTTCCATAGTGGCTAAACCAGCCTGCATTCCCACCAACAGTGCACCAGGATTCCCTTTACCCTACATCCTCTCCAGCACTTGTTGTTTGTTGATTTGTTAATGATTGCCATTCTGACAGGTGTGAGGTGGTATCTTATTGTGGTTTCAATTTGTATCTCTCTGATGGCTAGTGATGTTGAACATTCTTTCATATGCCTCTGGGCCCTCAGTAAGTCTCCTGCCATGAGTTGTCTGTTCAGGTCCTTTGCCCATTTTTTAATTGGGCTTTCTCCCTGGTGTTAAGTCCAATAAGTTCTTTATATAGTTTGGAGATCAAACCCTTGTCTGAGGTATCATTGGCAAATATGTGTTCTCATACAGTTGATTCCCATTGAATTTTGCTGGTGTTTTCTTTAGCTGAACAGAAAGGCTTCAATTTGATATAGTCCCATTTCTTTATTTGTTCTTTTATTTCCTTTGCCCTTGGATAAGTTTCAGTAAACATATTTCTGCATAGTATATCTAAAATTTTAGTGCCTATATTTTTCTCTAGGACCTTTATGGTGGCACTGCTTATGTTTAAGTCCTTTATAGATCTTGAGTTTATTCTGGTGTATGGTGTAAGTTGGTGGTTTAGTTTTATTTTTTTGCATGTTTCTTTCTAGTTCTCCCAACACCACTTGTTGAAAAGACTGTTTTCACTCCATTTTATGTTTTTTTCCCCTTTGTTGAATATTAATTGACCATAGAGTCCTGGGTTTATTTTGGGGTTCTCTATTATGTTCCATCGATCTATATATCTATTCTTATGCCAGTACCAAACTATTTTATTACAGTGGTCATGTAATATAATTTGTCAGGTATTGTAATTCCTACTACTTTGTTCTTCTTTCTCAAGATGACTGAGGCCCTTCAGGGTAATATTTGATTCCATATAAATTTTGAAGTATTTGTTTTAGGTCTGTGAAATACATCATTGTATTTTAATGATGGGATTGCATTTAATTTATTAATTGCTTTGGGTAGAATGAATGTTTTAATGATGTTATTTTTTTCAATCCGTGAACATTGTATTTGCTTCCATTCATTTGTATCTTCCTTAATTTCTCTCCTAAGTGCTCTTTAGTTTACCAAGTATAGGTCTTTTACCTTCTTTGCTAAGTTTATTCCTTTTTTTAAAAAATTTTATTGTTGTTGTATTACATCCATCCCCTTTTTGCTCCCCTCTATCCCCCTCCCCACCCAAACATTCCTCCCAAAGTCAATCCCACCTGTTGTCCATGTCCATGGTTCCTTTATACTAGGTTCTTGTCTAAGCTGCTCCCTTTCCCTGCCTCTGCCTCCCCCCTCCCCTCAACCCCTGTACCCCTGACCACTGAAGGCCTATTCATTGTATTCATATATTTGGTTCTGTTTTGCTTGTTGTTAGTTTTGCTCATTATTGTCCCGTAATGGGTGAGATCATATGATATTTTCCTTCACTGACTGGCTTATTTCACTAAGCATAATACTCTCCAGTTCCATCCATGTTGTTGCAAAGGGTACAAGTTCCTTCTTTCTTTCTGCTATATAGAATTCCATAGTGTAAATGTATCAAAGTTTTTTGATCCAATCATCCACTGATGGGCACTTAGGCTGTTTCTAGCACTTGGCTATTGTAAATAATGCTGCTGCTATGAACATAGGTGTGCATAGGTTCTTATGAATTGGTGTTTTAGGATTCATTGGGTATAGTCCAAGTAGTGGAATTGCTGGATCAAAAGGCAGTTCCATTTTTAGTTTTTTAAGGAAACCACATACTGTTTTCCACAGTGGCTGCACCAGCCTACATTCCCACCAACAGCGTATGAGGGTTCCCTTTGCCCCACATCCTCGCCAACACTTGTTGTTTGTTGATTTGCTGATGATTGCAATTCTGACGGTGTGAGGTAACTTATTATGGTTTTCATTTACATCTCTCTGATGACTAGTGATGTTGAGCATTCTTTCATATGTCTCTGGGCCCTTTGTATATCTTCCTCAGTGAGTTGTCTGTTCAGGTCCTTTGGCCATTTTTTAATTGGGCTGTCTGTCTCCCTGGTGTTGAGTCGCATTAGTTCTTAATATATTTTGGAGATAAGACTCTTGTCTGAGGTATCATTGGCAATTATGTTTTCCCATAAGTTGGTTCCCTTTGAATTCTGCGGATATTTTCTTTAGCTGAACAGAAATTTTTTAATTTGATATAGTCCCATTTGTTGATTCGTTCTTTGATTTCCTTTGCCCTTGGTGAAGTATCAGTAAACATATTTTTGCATAGGATATCCAAAAGTTTACTGCTTATATTTTCCTCCAGGACCTTTATGATGGCACTGCTTATATTTAAATCATTTATCCATCTTGAGTTTATTCTGGTGTATGGTGTTAGTTGGTGGTGTAGTTTTATCTTTTTGCATGTTGCTGTCCAGTTCTCCCAACACCATTTGTTGAAGAGACTATTTTTACTCCATTGGATGTTCCTTCCCCCTTTGTTAAATATTAGTTGATCATAGACTCCTGGGTTAATTTTTGGGCTCTCTTTTCTGTTCCACTGATGTATATGTCTATTCTTATGCCAGTACCAGGCTGATTTGATGACAGTAGCCTTGTAGTATTGTTTGAAATCCAGTATTGTGATTCTTCCTACCTTGTTCTTCTTTCTCAAGATTGCTGTGGTTATTCATGGGCATTTTTGGCTCCATATAAATTTTTGAAGTATTTTTTCTATTTCTGTGAAGTCTGTCATTGGTAATTTAATTGGGATTGCATTGAATATATAGATTTCTTTGGGTAGTATGGACATTTTAATGATGTTAATTCTTCCCATCCATGAACATGGTAAATGCTCCATTTATTTGTATCTTCTTTGATTTCTTTCTTCATTTTTCTGTAGTTTTCTGAGTACAGGTCTTTTACCTCCTTAGTTAAGTTGATTCCTAGGTACTTTATTTTTCTTGTTGCTATGGTAAATGGGATTTGTTTTTTCGCTTCTTTTTCTGTTGTTTCATTACTGGTATACAAAAATGCTTTTGATTTCTGGATATTGACTTTGTACCCAGCTATTTTGCTAAATTTGCTTATTAGGTTGAGTAAGCTTTTGGTGGAGCCAATTGGGTTTTGTAAATATACTATCATATAATCTGCAAATAATGACAGTTTGAGTTTCTCCTTTCCAATTTGGATACTTTTGATTCCTTTTTCTTCTCTGATGGCTATAGCTAGAACTTCCAAGACAATGTTGAATAGAAGTGGAGAAAGTGCACAGCCTTGTCTCATTCTTGATCTTAGAGGGGAAGCTTTCAGTTTTGTCCATTAAGTATGATGTTGGCTTCAGGTTTCTCATAGATGGTCTTTATGATGTTGAGGTATGCTCCCTCTATTCCCATTTTGCTGAGGGTTTTTATCATAAATGGTTGCTGCACTTTATCAAATGCTTTTTCAGCATCTATTGATATGATCATATGGTTTTTATCTTTCAATTTGTTGATGTGGTGTATTACAT